>SJYX01023526.1:639145-651226 GCA_006410675.1 Oreotragus oreotragus | reverse complement strand
AGGAGGAGAAGGGGACGACAGAGGATGAGATGGCCCGATGGTATCACTGACTCATTGGATGTGAGTGTGAGTGAACTCCAGGAGATGGTGATGGACAGCGAGGCCTGGCGAGCTGCTATTTATGGGGTCGCAAAGAGTCAGACACGACTGAGCGACTGAACTGAACTGAATCATTTAGCAAAACCATAGCAAGTCAGCAAAGGAATAGCTTATTCACAATTTCTCAGCTTATTAATCACCAGGTCACAGCTTAGTTGGCAAAGAATCCACCTGCAATGCAGGAGACCCTGGTTCTATTCCTGGGTTGGGAAGATATGCTGGAGAAGGGATAGGCTACCCACTCCAGTGTTCTTGGGCTTCCCTTGTGGCTCAGGTGGTAAAGAATCCGCCTGCAATGCAGAAGACCTGGGTTTGATTCGAGTTGGGAAGATCCCCTGGAGATGGAAAAGGCTACCCACTCCAGTACTCTTGCCTGAGGAATCCCATGGGCAGAGGAGCCTGATGGGCTTACAGTCCATGGGGTTGCAGAGTCAGACACGACGGAGCGACTTCACTTTCACTTTTCACTTCCTTGCATTGGAGAAGGAAACGGTAACCCACTCCTGTGTTCTTGCCTGGAGAATCCCAGGGACGGGGGAGCCTGGTAGAGTGCCGTCTATGAGGTTGCACAGAGTCGGGCATGACTTAAGTGACTTAGCAGCAGCAGCCAGCATGGGAGTAAGGGGCAGGCCTCTGAAGCAATCTGGAGTAATTCCAGTTATTTCAGACGACTGATGCCCAAACTGGGCAGTACTGGAATAATGAGCACAGTGTGATACTAGAACAAGGACAGACATACTCATCAACAGAACAGGACTGAGAGTCTAGAAATAAACTCAGATATCTGTGAACAACTTATTTTCAACAAGGGTGCCAAGATCATACAATGTGTAAAGAATGGTCTTTACAGCAAAGAATTCTTTGACGACTGATGAGCCACATGGAAAAGAATGGAGTCTGACACCTACCTCAGACCACAGACAAAAACTAACTATAACTGGGTGAACTGAAGAGCATGTGTATTACATCCCATAAGAGTGTTATTTAAAAATACAAACACTTCTCATAAACAGAGCATCGTAATGTACTAAAAGAGATCAAAGCCTTATACAGACGTCTACATCTGGCCACTGTAATCTCCAAGAAGAATGGAAAACTAGAGCACAGGCAAGGCATATATTTTCATCCTGTACCCGTGCCTGGCCTAGGAGATAATCCTGTGGTCTTTGCTACTCTTTACTTGGAGGAAAACAGAGAGAAAAATCGCAAGGGATAGCTTCTGAATGACCACAGAGTGCTTTAAGTCTAATGTACGGATTGAATAGGAATGAAAAAGTATCAATATCTAATGCAATGAATGAGAAAACGGAAGGAAAAAGAGTCATGGATGGAAAGTGGTCAGTCAGCGTGGCACAGGGGACAACTTGTCAAAGAGGGTAATAATCAGAGAAGCTGTGTTGTTGCAAAGTTGCTAAGTCCTATCTGACTCTCCAACCTCAAGGACAGCAGCACGCCAGGCTTCCCTGTCCTTCACCATCCGCTGGAGTTTCCACAAACTCACGTCCACTGAGTCAGTGATGCTACATAACCATCTCATCCTCTGCCGCTCCCTTCTNCAGTCAGCGTGGCACAGGGGACAACTTGTCAAAGAGGGTAATAATCAGAGAAGCTGCGTTGTTGCAAAGTTGCTAAGTCCTATCTGACTCTCCAACCTCAAGGACAGCAGCACGCCAGGCTTCCCTGTCCTTCACCATCCGCTGGAGTTTCCACAAACTCACGTCCACTGAGTCAGTGATGCTACATAACCATCTCATCCTCTGCCGCTCCCTTCTTCTCTTGCCCTCAGTCTTTCGCAGCCCACGATCTTTTCCAATGAGTCGGCTCTTCACATCAGGTGGCCAAAGTATTGGAGCTTCAGCTTCAGTCCTTTCAATGCATATTCAGAGTTGATTTCCTTTAGGAATGACTGGTTTGATCTCTCTGCTGTCCAAGGGAGTCTCGGGAGTCTTCTTCAACACCACAATTGACAGCATCAATTCTCTGGTGCTCAGCCTTCTTTATAGTCCAACTCACATCTGTTCATGACTCACGGAAAAACCATGGCTTTGACTATATGGACCTTAGTCAGCAAAGTGATATCTTTGCTCTTTAATACGCTGTCTAGGTTTGTCACAGATTTTCTTCCAAGGAGCAAGTGTTTTCTAAATTTCATGACTGCAGTCAACCATCCACAGTGATTTTGAAGTCCAAAAAACTAAAGAAAGAAAGTGAAGTCACTCAGTCATGTCCGACTCTTTGCAACCCCACGGACTGCAGCCCACCAAGCTCCTTGGTCCTTGGGTTTTCCAGGCATGAATACTGGGGTGGGTTGCCATTTCCTTCTCCAGGAGATCTTCCCGACCCAGGGATCGAACCTGGATCTCCCGCATTGTAGGTAGACACTTTACCATCTGAGCTACCAGGGAAGCCATTTAAAAAATAAAATAAAATCTGTCACTGTCTCCACTTTCTCTCCATCTATTTGTCATGAAGTGTCATGGGACTGAATGCCATGATCTACATTTTTTGAATGTAGAGTTTTAATCCAGCTTTTTCACTCCTTTCACCTTCGTCAATAATAGGCTATTTAATTCCTCTTTGCTTTCTGCCATTAGAGTGTTAGCAACTGCATAACTGAAGTTTTTGATACTTTTTCCAGCAGTCTTGATGCCAGCTTGTGCTTCATCCAGCCCATCATTTCTCATGATGTACTCTGCAGAGAAGTTAAATAAGCAGGGTGACAATATACAGCCTTGACATACTCCATTCCAAATTTGGAACCAGTCTGTGGTTCCATTCCTGTCCTAACTGCTGCTTCTTGACCTGCATACAGATTTCTCAGGAGGCAGGTAAGGTGGTCGTATTCCCATCTCTTGAAGAAGTTTCCACAATTTATTGTGATCCACACAGTCAAAGGTTTTAGTATAGTCAATGAAGCAAAAGTAGATGTTTTTCTGGAATTTTCTTGCTTTTTCTATGATCCAGTGGATGTTGGCAATTTGCTCTATGGTTCCTCGCCTTTTCTAAATCCAGCTTCAACATCTGGAAGTTCTTGGTTCACCTACTGCTGAAGCCTGGCTTGGACAATTTTGAGCATTTTTTGCTAGCGTGTTAGATGAGTGCAATTGTGCAGTCGTTTGAACATTCTTTAGCATTGCCTTTCTTTGGGATTGGAATGAAAACTGACCTTTTCCAATCCTGTGGCCACTGCTGAGTTTTCCAAATTTGCTGACATATTGAGAGCAGCACTTTCACGGCATCATCTTTTAGGATTTTCACTAGTTCAGCTGGAATTCCATCATCTCCACTAGCTTTGCTCATAGTGATGTTTCCTAAGGCCCACTTTACCTCACACTCCATGATGTCAGGCTCTAGGTGAGTGACCATGCCATTGTGGTTATTTGGTCATTACGTCCTTTTATGTATAGTTCTTCTGACACGTGTATTCTTGCCACCTCTTCTTAATCTCTTCTGCTTCTGTTAGATCCTTGCCTTTTCTGTCCTTTGTTGTGCTCATCTTTGCACAAAATGTTCCCTTAGTATCTCCAGTTTTCTTGAAGAGACCGCTAGTCTTTCCCACTCTAATACTCTGTTACAGTTCGCAGGATTCTCACTGTGGTGGCTTCTCTGTGGCAGGGCACCATTTCTAGACTCAAGGGCTCACTAGTTCTGGTGCACAGGCTTAGTTGCCCCAAGGCCCATGGGATCTGCTAGAGCAGAGATTGAACCCATGTTCCCTGCATTGGCAGGTGTATTCATAACCACTGGACCACTGGGGAAGTCAATGAAAAAAGTATGGGAGAACAAATGAATGAATGAACAGATAACGAACACAAATTCAATTAATTTAAAAAGCCAAAACTTTCTGAAGTCATGGCTATATATTGCCTCAGCAGTGAAGACTCACTGGAGTTCCTAAAGATGAACTTCCAATATTCCAAGGGGATGGAATTCAGATGAAATAGACAGAGCTGAAACTTCTTTGGTAAAGAAACAAGGCAATAAACAATAGTCAGATTATCTTTTCAACTAAATGGCAATGAAGAAGGTAATGTGGCCATCAATGTGACAAAATCCAGCAGAAGCTATGTTTAGACCAGGGCTCTACATGATGGATTTCTAAAATGAAGTATAAGAGATGAGTCAGTTAAATAGATAGAATGCATTTTTCTGACTTCTCCAAAATTCTTCATGATCTAACAGTCACTGCAAACTTCAAACTTTCAGTAACATTACCTAGAACTAAATCCAAAGACCAACAAGCTTTTATTTAAATGTATGCAACCTGAGGAGAGCTTTATTTTTTCCTTTTTATAGAATGACTGCACTTAGATTTTCAGCAGAATAGAAATCTAACTTTTAGTCCTACAATGTCTTTTTAAGAAAAATAATACTGTCTTATTTTCTCACTTTACTCTAAATTTTCTATACTAAGGTTAACAAATTATATTGAAAATAAACACAAAATCTTTTGCTTTCAGGACCTGAAGGTCTACATACTAACTGAGAGACCTTTTTAACTTAGCAAGTAGTTATTCAGTTTCAAAATCATTCACATCTATTAGAAAAGCTAAAAAGCATTTTATAAGTATAATTCATGATATAATAAGCTAAAGAGCTAAAGCATGTTAACTAAATTACCTTAGATTTTTTTTTCAGAAAATGATTAAAAAATAAATTTAGCAGTCTATGGGGTGAGTATTAAAAGGAGCATGCTTCAGTTTATATTTAATTGCTTATTTTCACTTTTCCACATGACGTTTAAACATAATACAAAAGACTGAAGTTTAAAAAAATAAAGTGAAAATGTTCTTATAGAATTTAGATGTATATTTTAAAGCATGTTAAAATTAAAAATGTGGTTTTCAAAAGCTTTATTTGGCTTTGAAGCACACTGATAAATGACTCATCAATATTGTTTTCTTATGTAGTGATAACAGTCCATGTGCAAGCTCACACTAGCTTATTGATGCTTATGACAAACCAGGTACCTTGTGCATTACCTGCATCAGATGTGACAATTCTGGGAACTACACACAAAGTTTATCCCCGACTGACAGATAAAAACCTGAGGATCACAGAATTGGAAAAGCATTCCAAATTGACAGAGCTATAAGATTGAGGCCAAACTTCAACTTATAGTCACTCAGTCATTATATTGTGTGAAAAGTGGCCAGTTACCCGTGGCCTCGGGAGATAACTTAAAACAGAATTATGAAAGAAGGATGGAACATCAAGTGAATGAATGAACAGATATGTTCATGGACTCAATCATCTTTACCAAAGTGAAGAAAAATCTCTTGTTTTCTTCTTCTAATTTTTAAGGAATTAAAATAAATTTACAGTCCAGTTTTCTAGGGTCAACAATTTTATCTGGTCAGAGCAAGCAATAAGAACTAACTTTGTAATGAAGCAGTCTTTCTGTGACGTAAGTTCCTCATATTGAAGGATAAAAACTACCATGGTGGGGTTCACATGGGAGAACACGGAAACAGGACACAGAATAGTTGCTCACAGATCACTAGTCCCAACTATGTACGCTTGCAGGATACAGTCAAAACATCCACCAACTGCAGCTGAATGAACCGTAAGGGAGTTAAGTTATAACAAGATTATTTTGGTTTTCTGAGCCACAAACTTCATGGTCCATAACAGACTTTCAAGACAGGGCATTCAACTCTCTTGTGTAGGCTGTTCATGTTCAGCTCCTTCTCAAGGTTTTTCTCCTAATCCCTCAAAATCCTCATAAAATCTGGACAACTCTGAGAAATAGGAGGATCTTACAATCAAGAATCAGGAAATCATATTTCTCCCTCTCTGATCTCTTTTCCCCCATTACAGACCTGAAC
Organism: Oreotragus oreotragus; assembly: GCA_006410675.1. Classification (NCBI taxonomy): domain Eukaryota; kingdom Metazoa; phylum Chordata; class Mammalia; order Artiodactyla; family Bovidae; genus Oreotragus; species Oreotragus oreotragus. Next base: position 645,299 of record SJYX01023526.1, on the reverse strand, counting down.
TCACCTATCTTGTTGGCAAATCTGAAAGAATACAGTCTCGCACTGCTAGACAGAAATAAAACACAAACCACAAATGCAAACTAATGTGAAAATTTTGATTTTCTAGGAGTCACAACAAACTTAAACCAAGTGAAATTTAATATTTTATACAGGGTATTCAAAAGATTATCATTTCAACATATAATCAATATCAAAGAGGATTTAATGATATTTCTTTTAAAAAGAAAGGCTTTCTTTTTTGTACTAAGCCTTTGCAATCTAGTATGTGTTTCAGGTTTGGAGCACATCTTAATCTATACTAGTCTCATTTCATGGGTTTGACAATCATACATAAGTAGCTGCTACCACACTGAGTAGTGCGAGTCTAGAGATCATGAATTAGCTACCATCGCATTCCAAATAAACTATGATAAACAGGGGGAAAAGGCCATTAAAATCATATAGCTAATGGAGAACTGAGTTTAAAAAGCTGGCTTTCTATATACTTCAAAAACAGTAATTTACAAAAAATATATAAATGCCCCTCTTTTCCCATATATTAGACCCCAGATTCTCCTAAGAATAATGAAGCTGTAGGAACATCTTTTCCTGGTACCACCTGAATATTCTGTAGACATTTTATCATAAGTATAAGTTGACCCTTAAATAATGTGAGAATTAAGGATGCCTATATGCTCATATGCATGTGTGTGCAGAAAACACACACACACACACCTTTTGGAACTCTGTGTATAACTTTACAGACCAGTCATGGCATCTAATGCTTTGGATCCACAGACCCAATCAATCCACAGACTGTGTAGTACTGTGATATTTATTGAAAAACATCTGCATATAAGTGGGATCCACACCGTTCAAAGTCGTATTGTTCAAAGGTCAATTATAGGAGGATCTTGACGTTAATTGAAATCATGGAAAATTAGTCTCAAATGATCATCATAAAGTAAGAATATTATTTAATGGGAATCAACAGGACTATTTATATTTTCTACTTGCTATCACAGAATCTGTTTAGGTCGCATCCCTAAAGTACTTTGCTTTACTCTAATGCTTATTTGTCAAACAAATCTCAGCTAAACTATCATAGATTGCTTCATTTCTTCAATATAAAGCTTTACACAACAGGAATTGGATTTTTGCAGGAAATAACCTTCAAAGATATTAAAGTATCCTCATGTGTTTTTATCTTTATAGCTGCTGGGGGTTTTGTTTTTGAAATCTTAAAGGCTTTTTTCCTCTAAATTAATTTGTAAATGTATAACCTAAAGAGTAGCCAGCCTATGTTCTAATGTTCCCATTTCTATTCTTCTCAGTATGGGGGTGGAAATTAAGTAAAATCCCATGGATGAGACTCTGTGGCTGGAAATGGAATGAGAGAGACTAAACTGACAGTACTATTTGGTTTGGCCAGACATTCTAATAAGAAAAATCCAGCAGCCAGGAAAATATTTTGGAAGAAGGACAAATTTAACATCGACCTTGACTGTGGTGTCACCAGAAAGGCATGCGTTACAGAAGACTTATCAGACCATCCCAGTATGGGATAGCGCAAAGGGAAGGAAGAAACATTTCAGTTGAAGGACAGTTTCCACTTCTCTACCTGTATTGTCACATGAATTCACAAATTCTTAGCATTCCTTCTGTGACCTGTGAGCAAACAATTTTACAACCTTTTCCTTATATACCTGATGTCATCTTACAGAATGGTTTGGTTCACTGTTTCCAGACAGGATGGGCTATAAAAGTCTTGGATGGAGCTAACACGTGCCTCTTCAGAGGAAAGAGTTACTACAGCTGTGGAAGGATCATTCCAGGTGTGAGGAAGACCTGCACAGCAGATGAGCAGAGTATCTGCAGGGAATGGGAACACACAGGGAAGGAGGGTGAAGGGAAAGCATCAGAACTAATGGGGACACTCTAACAAAGAGCTGACATTCAGAAATCCCAAGAGGCAGGCCAGAGGGGAAGGAGACAGAAGACAGCCTGTCTCCTGCCAACAAGGAGACAGGCTTCAAAAACCATGATACGACTCAGAGGCAGGACCTACTCCATGAGAAGAGGAGTAGGAATTTTAAGAATTAGTCATCTTCCTTGATGAGGGCTTGTCAAGCTGACCCTATGTCCAAGAAACCCAGCTGAGTTTCAGAAAGCCGAGTGAAAGTTTATCAGACCCCAAAGCACCTGCTAAATAAGAGGCTATCAATTCAAACTAGGGGCTTTAGGTACTTAGTGTTTGGCAAACAGAAGTTGGAGTCAAGGCTGTCATCACAGTGAAAGCCACTCAGTCCTGTCCAGTTCTTTAGGATCCCATAGATCCCGTGGATCCTACACAGTCCATGGAACTCTCCAGGCCAGAATACTGGAGTGGTAGCCTTTGCCTTCTCCAGGGGATCTTCCCAACCCAGGGATGTAAGCCAGGTCTCCCACACTGCAGGTGAATTCTTTACCAACTGAGCTATTTGTATAATAGCTAAATTGTTAAATTCTTGAGCCTGTGGTGTAGTCTCCAGTCCCTTAAAGGCTTCGAGGTGAAAGGGTGGTCTTGGAAACTTGCGAATCGGCCAGCAGAAAGGCAGGTGGCTCTAGCTGAAGGGTCAGGAGTGAAGCAGGGGTACAGAGCCAGGCAGGGGCTAAGACTCTTCGTGGACTCTGCTCTGTCCCAGTTTCCCATCACCTTTAGGTAATCACTGACGGGTTTTCATCAGGAAATAAAATTTCCAAATACATTTAGAAATGTATCTTCCCTTCTCCCTGTCACCCACTAAATTAGGAATAGGGTATTTTATTGCTCATAATAAGTAGTTGTTTTATTTTTTTAAATAAACTGACATAGGAAGAAAAGATGGGTTAAATTATATATTTTATTTCTTATGTATTTTATGATCAACACCCTATCATCTTGATTATAGAACTTACCATTATTCATCACAGATGATACCTCATGAAAATGCCTATTCAGGCAATATTGTAATATATTAAGGTATTACTTGGGAAAGAATGCCAAGAAAACGAAATAAGTTTATAAAGACCAGCCACCTGTTCTTTTCTGCAATGCAGTTCACATTAGGGAATCCATTACTTTTTACACTGACTTAGGAAAATAAATGACTTCACTGGAAAGTCAGGCAGGTCCCCGCCTTGCAAAGAAGCAGAGTGGAACAAAGGAAGAAATACAGCCTTACCTTCTCTCCCTTCAACTAAAGGTTTGATAAATGGGTCACTGTAGTGGTGAGGTGTTTTCCCTTAGGTATATGTAATATACATACTTTAATGTTAAGTTTTAGGCTTTTAAAATCAACAGGCTATTTCAGAGCAGTGCTAGATTTACAGAAAAGCTGAACAGAAATTAGAGCTCACACACCCCCCCAGGCCCTTACCCACACAGGCTCCCATTATTAACACCTTGCATCAGTGTGGCACATCAGTTACAAAATGATAACCCAGTTCTGACATATTATTATGCAAGTTCATAGTTTACATTACAGTTCACTCCTGGTATTGTACCTGCTACAGGTTTTGACAAATGTATAATGAATAACACGTATCAGCCATTACAGTGTCCTATAGATGAGGGCATTTCATTGCCCTCAAGTGCTCCATGCTCCACCTACATACTCTCCCACGCTTCTCTCCTTTTATTTTTAAAAACCATAATTGTCAACAGAAAAAAACTGCAAATTTTTCTTAGAAGATGTATTATAGCTACTATTTTATACAGAAAATACATCTTACCGGTTCGACAAATTCAAACTTCTTTTTTTCCTGAACTTCTTGAATTTTAAAGACATATTCTAGTGATGCCTCATAGAAGTTCTGATGTTCTCGGTCAATCTGTGTATCTGCCTAAAAAGCATAAAAAGGTAAATCATGACATAGAGAGTGATTATTGAAGGTTCTGTGTTAGAGAGGAAATCAAATAGTATTCTACTCTGAAACCTTTTTTAAAAATTAAGCCCTACAAAAAGTTTGAATATAGCAGTTGTATCTTGGGAATACAAAGACAAGGAAAACAGTCTTTGTCCAAGAGAGCTTGTAGTGTAAGGAATGGGAAGAAAATGAGCGTGCACACCCACACACACAGAGCAAACATACAACATTCATTAACTTAAGAATGATTATAAAAGGGTATGCAAATCTATATGAAAATCTAAGCAATCACAAAAGAGAGTCTAAAATTCTGGGGAAAAAATGGTGGTGCTCTGAGTTGAATCTTAAGATGAATAACTGGCTATGAGTAGTCAAAGATAAGAAAGGGTCACTCCCATGAAAATGTAAAGAGGCATGAAAAATTCTGACAGAGTCTGCCTTCAGAGGGGAAGGAGGCAGAGGCAAGGCTNCCTCTGCACCCACTCCATGCTCTCTGCCCAACCCTCAGCTCAGCCTGCCGCCCCCAGAGCATTCTAACACATCCTTGTCCCAGTTAGTTCATACAGAACTGCAAGGCCTCTGTGCTTGAACCAAAGAATAAGTAAACTTCTCCAGTAAACGTCACCTGTTCCAGAGCACCCTCAATCAAATTCCTTTTTAAACCCAGTCTTCTCAACACTCACCATATATTTAATAATTCCCCCCCTCATCTTGGGAAAAAGACGAAAATAATAAAGCTCCCATGCATGTTGAATGAAAACTGCATTTCAGTATTTCAAGAAAATCTTATGTAGCAGTATGAGGTTCTGGAACTGTTCTGTATATATTACAAATACTGTATCATTTAATTCTTGTAACAACCCTATGAGGTGAGTATAGATGAAGACACTGAAGAACAGAATAGGGTTGCCAAATTCAGCAAATGAAAATACAGGATGCCCAGTTAAATTTGAATTTTAGATAAACAGCAAATATTTTTAGTTGTTTCTTAAATATGCCCCATGCAACATTTGGAACATACTTATACTAAAAAGTTGTTTGTTATTTGTCTGAAATTCAAATTTAACTTAGTGTCATGTATTTTATCCAGAATCCTTTACAGAAGGGTGAAACAACTTGCCCAAGATCACACAGCCAGAAAGATTCAAACTCAATTAGTCTGGCTCTGGAGTCTTTGTTCTGAGCCATCAGTCTCCCATGGGTTTTTCCTTGGAACAGCTAACCTGGAACCAGAAATTCATCTGGGATGGCTACTCCTTATTTTAAAAGGTCAAGGCCATTGTTAGTCCCACAGTCTAGCAGCAAAAAGGATACAAGCCCAAAGTTCAACAGTCAGGAATTTCCTTGTGGAGTAGAATTGGCTTCTGTACAACCTCCAACTTGGTCATTTTCACCAAGAGCATCTGATGTTTTGCACAGACTTAGGGCACAGGAACCACTAAAACAAGTATGCTGTTGCTCATGTGGGGTTCAGCTCCCTGAGGCTGTGATCTGAGATGGCACACCAAGTCCCTGGGGAAGGGGCAGAGGCCTCTTTGGTACTGATCATCTTGAAATTTAGAAATTTGAGTAATTGGTGAAGAACAGGTTCTGGGATACCATACAAACTTGGATTTCTATTTATTTGTCTTGCAAACTCAAATGGGGTACTTTTTACATGGCAACACTATTTTATAGTCCATGGGTCTCAAAGAGTTGGACACGACTAAAATGACTGAGCATGCACGTATGTACTATTTTACTTACTTCATAAATATTAATTTGCTTAATCTTCATGACTACACTATATCAGGTAGTTACTATTCATATCTCCACTTTACAAATGAGGGTACTGAAGAGTAGAGAGGTTAAGTCACTTACTCAATGTCACACAGCTTAGTAATTGACAGGGTTGGAATTCAAATCCAGAGGCCTAACTCCATAATGCATATGTTTAACTAGCATAATGTGAAGTGGATGAGTTTCTGAGATTAGATGACTTCAGCATTCCCTAAAAAGGCAGATTAAGTCCATGTAATGATCAAGACTATTCTAGGGGTTCAAGGTCTGTCCAGATAATTAACTGAATTGAAATTAAAATGGTCTGGACAGATCTTGAACCCCTGGGGTATTCTTGTTTGTTATCACGGAATTATTCTGCCTGTTCAGGAAATTATCAAGACATCTGATTTTGAAATCTCATGAATTTTCCACTGCTCTATTCCCCAGTGGCTCAGCGGTAGAGAATCTGCCTGTAATACAGGAGCGAAAGGAGATGCCAGTTCGATTCCTGGGTTGGGAAGATACC
>SJYX01023526.1:612555-638290 GCA_006410675.1 Oreotragus oreotragus | reverse complement strand
TGTATTCTTGCCACCTCTTCTTAATCTCTTCTGCTTCTGTTAGATCCTTGCCTTTTCTGTCCTTTGTTGTGCTCATCTTTGCACAAAATGTTCCCTTAGTATCTCCAGTTTTCTTGAAGAGACCGCTAGTCTTTCCCACTCTAATACTCTGTTACAGTTCGCAGGATTCTCACTGTGGTGGCTTCTCTGTGGCAGGGCACCATTTCTAGACTCAAGGGCTCACTAGTTCTGGTGCACAGGCTTAGTTGCCCCAAGGCCCATGGGATCTCCCAGAGCAGAGATTGAACCCATGTTCCCTGCATTGGCAGGTGTATTCATAACCACTGGACCACTGGGGAAGTCAATGAAAAAAGTATGGGAGAACAAATGAATGAATGAACAGATAACGAACACAAATTCAATTAATTTAAAAAGCCAAAACTTTCTGAAGTCATGGCTATATATTGCCTCAGCAGTGAAGACTCACTGGAGTTCCTAAAGATGAACTTCCAATATTCCAAGGGGATGGAATTCAGATGAAATAGACAGAGCTGAAACTTCTTTGGTAAAGAAACAAGGCAATAAACAATAGTCAGATTATCTTTTCAACTAAATGGCAATGAAGAAGGTAATGTGGCCATCAATGTGACAAAATCCAGCAGAAGCTATGTTTAGACCAGGGCTCTACATGATGGATTTCTAAAATGAAGTATAAGAGATGAGTCAGTTAAATAGATAGAATGCATTTTTCTGACTACTTCAAAATTCTTCATGATCTAACAGTCACTGCAAACTTCAAACTTTCAGTAACATTACCTAGAACTAAATCCAAAGACCAACAAGCTTTTATTTAAATGTATGCAACCTGAGGAGAGCTTTATTTTTTCCTTTTTATAGAATGACTGCACTTAGATTTTCAGCAGAATAGAAATCTAACTTTTAGTCCTACAATGTCTTTTTAAAAAAAATAATACTGTCTTATTTTCTCACTTTACTCTAAATTTTCTATACTAAGGTTAACAAATTATATTGAAAATAAACACAAAATCTTTTGCTTTCAGGACCTGAAGGTCTACATACTAACTGAGAGACCTTTTTAACTTAGCAAGTAGTTATTCAGTTTCAAAATCATTCACATCTATTAGAAAAGCTAAAAAGCATTTTATAAGTATAATTCATGATATAATAAGCTAAAGAGCTAAAGCATGTTAACTAAATTACCTTAGATTTTTTTTTCAGAAAATGATTAAAAAATAAATTTAGCAGTCTATGGGGTGAGTATTAAAAGGAGCATGCTTCAGTTTATATTTAATTGCTTATTTTCACTTTTCCACATGACGTTTAAACATAATACAAAAGACTGAAGTTTAAAAAAATAAAGTGAAAATGTTCTTATAGAATTTAGATGTATATTTTAAAGCATGTTAAAATTAAAAATGTGGTTTTCAAAAGCTTTATTTGGCTTTGAAGCACACTGATAAATGACTCATCAATATTGTTTTCTTATGTAGTGATAACAGTCCATGTGCAAGCTCACACTAGCTTATTGATGCTTATGACAAACCAGGTACCTTGTGCATTACCTGCATCAGATGTGACAATTCTGGGAACTACACACAAAGTTTATCCCCGACTGACAGATAAAAACCTGAGGATCACAGAATTGGAAAAGCATTCCAAATTGACAGAGCTATAAGATTGAGGCCAAACTTCAACTTATAGTCACTCAGTCATTATATTGTGTGAAAAGTGGCCAGTTACCCGTGGCCTCGGGAGATAACTTAAAACAGAATTATGAAAGAAGGATGGAACATCAAGTGAATGAATGAACAGATATGTTCATGGACTCAATCATCTTTACCAAAGTGAAGAAAAATCTCTTGTTTTCTTCTTCTAATTTTTAAGGAATTAAAATAAATTTACAGTCCAATTTTCTAGGGTCAACAATTTTATCTGGTCAGAGCAAGCAATAAGAACTAACTTTGTAATGAAGCAGTCTTTCTGTGACGTAAGTTCCTCATATTGAAGGATAAAAACTACCATGGTGGGGTTCACATGGGAGAACACGGAAACAGGACACAGAATAGTTCCTCACAGATCACTAGTCCCAACTATGTACGCTTGCAGGATACAGTCAAAACATCCACCAACTGCAGCTGAATGAACCATAAGGGAGTTAAGTTATAACAAGATTATTTTGGTTTTCTGAGCCACAAACTTCATGGTCCATAACAGACTTTCAAGACAGGGCATTCAACTCTCTTGTGTAGGCTGTTCATGTTCAGCTCCTTCTCAAGGTTTTTCTCCTAATCCCTCAAAATCCTCATAAAATCTGGACAACTCTGAGAAATAGGAGGATCTTACAATCAAGAATCAGGAAATCATATTTCTCCCTCTCTGATCTCTTTTCCCCCATTACAGACCTGAACTCACCTATCTTGTTGGCAAATCTGAAAGAATACAGTCTCGCACTGCTAGACAGAAATAAAACACAAACCACAAATGCAAACTAATGTGAAAATTTTGATTTTCTAGGAGTCACAACAAACTTAAACCAAGTGAAATTTAATATTTTATACAGGGTATTCAAAAGATTATCATTTCAACATATAATCAATATCAAAGAGGATTTAATGATATTTCTTTTAAAAAGAAAGGCTTTCTTTTTTGTACTAAGCCTTTGCAATCTAGTATGTGTTTCAGGTTTGGAGCACATCTTAATCTATACTAGTCTCATTTCATGGGTTTGACAATCATACATAAGTAGCTGCTACCACACTGAGTAGTGCGAGTCTAGAGATCATGAATTAGCTACCATCGCATTCCAAATAAACTATGATAAACAGGGGGAAAAGGCCATTAAAATCATATAGCTAATGGAGAACTGAGTTTAAAAAGCTGGCTTTCTATATACTTCAAAAACAGTAATTTATAAAAAATATATAAATGCCCCTCTTTTCCCATATATTAGACCCCAGATTCTCCTAAGAATAATGAAGCTGTAGGAACATCTTTTCCTGGTACCACCTGAACATTCTAGACATTTTATCATAAGTATAAGTTGACCCTTAAATAATGTGAGAATTAAGGATGCCTATATGCTCATATGCATGTGTGTGCAGAAAACACACACACACACACCTTTTGGAACTCTGTGTATAACTTTACAGACCAGTCATGGCATCTAATGCTTTGGATCCACAGACCCAATCAATCCACAGACTGTGTAGTACTGTGATATTTATTGAAAAACATCTGCATATAAGTGGGATCCACACCGTTCAAAGTCGTATTGTTCAAAGGTCAATTATAGGAGGATCTTGACGTTAATTGAAATCATGGAAAATTAGTCTCAAATGATCATCATAAAGTAAGAATATTATTTAATGGGAATCAACAGGACTATTTATATTTTCTACTTGCTATCACAGAATCTGTTTAGGTCGCATCCCTAAAGTACTTTGCTTTACTCTAATGTTTATTTGTCAAACAAATCTCAGCTAAACTATCATAGATTGCTTCATTTCTTCAATATAAAGCTTTACACAACAGGAATTGGATTTTTGCAGGAAATAACCTTCAAAGATATTAAAGTATCCTCATGTGTTTTTATCTTTATAGCTGCTGGGGGTTTTGTTTTTGAAATCTTAAAGGCTTTTTTCCTCTAAATTAATTTGTAAATGTATAACCTAAAGAGTAGCCAGCCTATGTTCTAATGTTCCCATTTCTATTCTTCTCAGTATGGGGGTGGAAATTAAGTAAAATCCCATGGATGAGACTCTGTGGCTGGAAATGGAATGAGAGAGACTAAACTGACAGTACTATTTGGTTTGGCCAGACATTCTAATAAGAAAAATCCAGCAGCCAGGAAAATATTTTGGAAGAAGGACAAATTTAACATCGACCTTGACTGTGGTGTCACCAGAAAGGCATGCGTTACAGAAGACTTATCAGACCATCCCAGTATGGGATAGCGCAAAGGGAAGGAAGAAACATTTCAGTTGAAGGACAGTTTCCACTTCTCTACCTGTATTGTCACATGAATTCACAAATTCTTAGCATTCCTTCTGTGACCTGTGAGCAAACAATTTTACAACCTTTTCCTTATATACCTGATGTCATCTTACAGAATGGTTTGGTTCACTGTTTCCAGACAGGATGGGCTATAAAAGTCTTGGATGGAGCTAACACGTGCCTCTTCAGAGGAAAGAGTTACTACAGCTGTGGAAGGATCATTCCAGGTGTGAGGAAGACCTGCACAGCAGATGAGCAGAGTATCTGCAGGGAATGGGAACACACAGGGAAGGAGGGTGAAGGGAAAGCATCAGAACTAATGGGGACACTCTAACAAAGAGCTGACATTCAGAAATCCCAAGAGGCAGGCCAGAGGGGAAGGAGACAGAAGACAGCCTGTCTCCTGCCAACAAGGAGACAGGCTTCAAAAACCATGATACGACTCAGAGGCAGGACCTACTCCATGAGAAGAGGAGTAGGAATTTTAAGAATTAGTCATCTTCCTTGATGAGGGCTTGTCAAGCTGACCCTATGTCCAAGAAACCCAGCTGAGTTTCAGAAAGCCGAGTAAAAGTTTATCAGACCCCAAAGCACCTGCTAAATAAGAGGCTATCAATTCAAACTAGGGGCTTTAGGTACTTAGTGTTTGGCAAACAGAAGTTGGAGTCAAGGCTGTCATCACAGTGAAAGCCACTCAGTCCTGTCCAGTTCTTTAGGATCCCATAGATCCCGTGGATCCTACACAGTCCATGGAACTCTCCAGGCCAGAATACTGGAGTGGTAGCCTTTGCCTTCTCCAGGGGATCTTCCCAACCCAGGGATGTAAGCCAGGTCTCCCACATTGCAGGTGAATTCTTTACCAACTGAGCTATTTGTATAATAGCTAAATTGTTAAATTCTTGAGCCTGTGGTGTAGTCTCCAGTCCCTTAAAGGCTTCGAGGTGAAAGGGTGGTCTTGGAAACTTGCGAATCGGCCAGCAGAAAGGCAGGTGGCTCTAGCTGAAGGGTCAGGAGTGAAGCAGGGGTACAGAGCCAGGCAGGGGCTAAGACTCTTCGTGGACTCTGCTCTGTCCCAGTTTCCCATCACCTTTAGGTAATCACTGACGGGTTTTCATCAGGAAATAAAATTTCCAAATACATTTAGAAATGTATCTTCCCTTCTCCCTGTCACCCACTAAATTAGGAATAGGGTATTTTATTGCTCATAATAAGTAGTTGTTTTATTTTTTTAAATAAACTGACATAGGAAGAAAAGATGGGTTAAATTATATATTTTATTTCTTATGTATTTTATGATCAACACCCTATCATCTTGATTATAGAACTTACCATTATTCATCACAGATGATACCTCATGAAAATGCCTATTCAGGCAATATTGTAATATATTAAGGTATTACTTGGGAAAGAATGCCAAGAAAACGAAATAAGTTTATAAAGACCAGCCACCTGTTCTTTTCTGCAATGCAGTTCACATTAGGGAATCCATTACTTTTTACACTGACTTAGGAAAATAAATGACTTCACTGGAAAGTCAGGCAGGTCTCCGCCTTGCAAGGAAGCAGAGTGGAACAAAGGAAGAAATACAGCCTTACCTTCTCTCCCTTCAACTAAAGGTTTGATAAATGGGTCACTGTAGTGGTGAGGTGTTTTCCCTTAGGTATATGTAATATACATACTTTAATGTTAAGTTTTAGGCTTTTAAAATCAACAGGCTATTTCAGAGCAGTGCTAGATTTACCGAAAAGCTGAACAGAAATTAGAGCTCACACACCCCCCCAGGCCCTTACCCACACAGGCTCCCATTATTAACACCTTGCATCAGTGTGGCACATCAGTTACAAAATGATAACCCAGTTCTGACATATTATTATGCAAGTTCATAGTTTACATTACAGTTCACTCCTGGTATTGTACCTGCTACAGGTTTTGACAAATGTATAATGAATAACACGTATCAGCCATTACAGTGTCCTATAGATGAGGGCATTTCATTGCCCTCAAGTGCTCCATGCTCCACCTACATACTCTCCCACGCTTCTCTCCTTTTATTTTTAAAAACCATAATTGTCAACAGAAAAAAACTGCAAATTTTTCTTAGAAGATGTATTATAGCTACTATTTTATACAGAAAATACATCTTACCGGTTCGACAAATTCAAACTTCTTTTTTTCCTGAACTTCTTGAATTTTAAAGACATATTCTAGTGATGCCTCATAGAAGTTCTGATGTTCTCGGTCAATCTGTGTATCTGCCTAAAAAGCATAAAAAGGTAAATCATGACATAGAGAGTGATTATTGAAGGTTCTGTGTTAGAGAGGAAATCAAATAGTATTCTACTCTGAAACCTTTTTTAAAAATTAAGCCCTACAAAAAGTTTGAATATAGCAGTTGTATCTTGGGAATACAAAGACAAGGAAAACAGTCTTTGTCCAAGAGAGCTTGTAGTGTAAGGAATGGGAAGAAAATGAGCGTGCACACCCACACACACAGAGCAAACATACAACATTCATTAACTTAAGAATGATTATAAAAGGGTATGCAAATCTATATGAAAATCTAAGCAATCACAAAAGAGAGTCTAAAATTCTGGGGAAAAAATGGTGGTGCTCTGAGTTGAATCTTAAGATGAATAACTGGCTATGAGTAGTCAAAGATAAGAAAGGGTCACTCCCATGAAAATGTAAAGAGGCATGAAAAATTCTGACAGAGTCTGCCTTCAGAGGGGAAGGAGGCAGAGGCAAGGCTGGAATAACACTACAAAAGATCCTGAAAACTGCATGTGGTGGTTTAGTCACTAAGTCATGCCCGACTCTTACAACCCCATGGACTGCAGCCTGCCAGGCTCCTCTGTCCATGGGATTCTCCAGGCAAGAATGCTGGAGTGGGTTGCCATTTCCTTCTCCAGAGGAATCTTCCTGACCCAGGAATTGAACCCAGGTCTCCTGCATTGCAGGCAGATTCTTTGCCACCTGGGCAATGAGGGAAGCCCTGAAAACTGCATAGTGGCTTGATTTAATTGAAGAAGAATCACCTCAGAATATTCAACAGCAGGCTTTCCTGGTGGTTCGGACAGTAAAGAATCCGCCTGCAATGTGGGAGACCTGGGTTCAACCCCTGGGTTGGGAAGATTCCCTGGAGGAGGACATGGCAACCCATTCCAGTATTCTTGCCTGGAGAATCCCCACGGACAGAGGAGCCTGGCGGGCTGCAGTCCACGGGGTTGCAAAGAGTCGGACACAACTGAGTGACTAAGCACACACATTATAGAGATAATACTGGTAGCAGAGTTCCCAAAGCAGAGGTTCTAAGCAATGACTCATGCTGCAACAAAGCTGTGCACATTCTCTTCTCTCTTCTATGCTCAGCATCGTCCTCACATGCTATCTTTAGAACTGACTGGTTCAGTAAAAAAAGTATGATTTTACCTTACTTTCACTGCCCAACTATACTACTCCTCACTGCCAGCTGAGATTAGTAAAGGCAGAAGAGCAGAATGGCCTCTCCAGAATACTAAGTACCTGCCAGCAACAATTTGGGAACAGGACACTGCTTTGGAGCCATTTTACACTGATAATTTCACAAACAAGAGCTTAAAGAAAGATAAAATTAGGTTTTCTGGCTTTGACAGCACAGTATCTTAAAAATTCATTTGAAAGAAGGACTTTTAAAAATACTTACATAATTAAAAATAACCCAATAAGTAGTTCATTAGCGATGTATAAACTTGAGAATTCCAAGTTTATAGACTAATACACCAGAAAGTGAAAGTGTCAGTCATGCAGTTGTGTCTGACTCTTTGAGGACCCCATGGACAGTAGCCCACCAGGCTCCTCTGTCCATGGGATTTTCCAGGCAAGAGTACTGGAGGCGGCTGTCATTGCCTTCTCCAGGGGATCTTCCTGACCCAGGGATTGAACCCGGGTCTCCCGCATTGCAGGCAGATTCTTTACCGATTGAGCCACAGAAGGAAGCCACAACACATCAAAAGAATAATATAGACCAAGTGGGAAATTTGGACCAGTAGCTTTTCAGTGCCCTAAGTTAGTATTTCACACAAATTATATACATTTTCTTCCTACCACTTAGAGGAACACACAATTTATAGAATAAATGGTAAGGGGATACAGGGGGTGGTATGCTAATAAAGTTTAACAATTGGCTCCCTTCAGGGTGAGGGGAGATCCCGATTTACACTATTTGCTGGTCTTTGTGGTAATAAATATTCCCAAAATAACCAGTTCCAAAGCACAAATACAACATCACTGAACCAGCAACAAAAAAGAGATGAGAAAACTGGCCCTCCAAGAGAAAGCTCCAGTGTACACCACAGGGTGTAAAAGATGAAAAAAATATTTTCAGTCTCAGAAAGTCTATCCAACAAATTATTTCTGAAGCTTCTGTTTACTTTAAAAGATGATCTTTGCGTCAACTTGCACACAGGAACAAACCTGAATGCTTCAAACACTGTTAGAGCCTAAAATGATTATTTCTGGTTAACAGGGCTGTTCGTAAAAGAGTTCGCAGAGCAGGCATGCTAGCCATGGAAAGGCCTGCTTCGATTAAAGAGCTAATACTGGTAGCAGAGTTCCGAGAGGCAGAGGTTCTAAGCAATGACTCATGCTCCAACACTATGGGAATGTGGATTTTAGGAGGTTCCCACCTGAAAGCAGGAGCAAATGAGCAAGAGGGTGTGGTCAGCTCTCCCCTCTACATCCTCTAGCTCTCACCCTACGTTTTGTAAATCCCCACTGTGTTAACAGCTGAGAGCTCTTACAGCCAGGCGCGTGCCCGTCACAGGGAACTCGCTTGGCCATGGGCTACTTGTGTTCTGGAAGCATCCGTGAGCTGCATCTGAAAAAGCCCCTGGGGCCACCTTATGGTGGGGAGGCTGAGTCTCGGCTGCCGCCTGGGTCAACAGCGAAGAGAGAAGACGGCGTGTCTGCTTCTCTGGCTGCTGCGCCAGTCGGGGGAGAAGAAATGTGTTCGCGGTTTCGGCAGCTCCTTGAGTCTTCCCATTCCCTGCTTGCGCCTTGCCTACCATGGGTTCCAGGGACACTGCAACAGTGTGAACAGCGAGACACCACCCACCTAACGGATGAAAGTAGTTCACTAATGCTAAAACCGTGCAAGCGATATGGGCTGTTTTGAACCCCTGCTTTGTATCTTGGAGTCTGGAATTTGCGTACATGACAAGCAGAAGGTGTCGACATGACCAGCCTCCAGGAAAAACCATTGGCTCTGTCCACGAGATTCTAGGAGATACCATTTCATGTTGTCCTGACCCGTTGCTGAGGGAATTAAGTCCTGTGCGTCTCCTCTGGGATATGATTCTTAGACGCTTGTGCCTGGTTTCCCTTAGACATCAACAACTAAATTTAATATACAAACCTCTTTGAAAGGTCATCTAGAATGCACAGTTCTAACAGAATACAATAGCTTAATTCTTTTTTTTTAATTTTCAGTACCAGATTTAGAAAGACATTCTTTTACCTCAGATGAATTCCTTTAGTCCTTGAGCTCATAGTGTATCAGTTGCTATATACTCATTAACAACTGTGGTCAAGTATTTTGTACTGGAAAAATAAGATGACTATGTAATTCATAGTCCAAACTTTTTAAAATGAAAGGGAATAGTAATTACTCCAGAATAACAGATTGCTTAAGTAGCTGTTGTTTATGTAGCAAAATCATCCCAGTAAGAAACCAAATTAGGTACATAAGAAAACCACACAGTTCAGCAGATAAATTCTTCCTCACACACCCTAACCTGTCTCAATTCAAAAGAGAGGAAAAAGGGATAGTGAAAACAACTATCACTCAGGTGACAGCTGCTGATTTATTCCCAGAGGGCAAAGGATTTAAGCTGGATGCGGAGAAGGTAATGACAACTCACTCCAGTACTCTTGCCTGGAAAATCCCATGGACGAAGGAGCCTGGTAGGCTGCAGTCCATGGGGTCACTAAGAGTCGGGCACGACTGAGCGAGTTCACTTTCACTTTTCACTTTCATGCATTGGAGAAGGAAATGGCAACCCACTCCAGTGTTCTTGCCTGGAGAATCCCAGGGACAGGGGAGCCTAGTGAGCTGCTGTCTATGGAGTTGCACAGAGTCGGACACAACTGAAGCGACTTAGCAGCAGCAGCAGCTGAGGAATGGAGAGGTTCCAAGAAGGTGGAGATAAAACAGGAGTTTTAGTGAGGGACTAAAGTCAGGAGAGGTTATGTTCTCGTAGATGGAGCAAAGGGGTTTGTCTGAAACTGTCAGAAGTGAGAGCTGAGGCAGCACAGAGAGAATGAGTACACACTCATCTTATAAACCAGGCAAGAACTGGAGGAAGGTGTGGTCAGGATCAGAGCTGGACTTAAAAAATGGGCCAAAGAACTAAATAGACATTTCTCCAAAGAAGACATACGGATGGCTAACAAACACATGAAAAGATGCTCAACGTCACTCATTATCAGAGAAATGCAAATCAAGACCACAATGAGATACCACTTCACACCAGTCAGAATGGCTGCGATCCAAAAGTCTGCAAGCAATAAATGCTGGAGAGGGTGTGGAGAAAAGGGAACCCTTTTACACTGTTGGTGGGAATGCAAACTAGTACAGCCACTATGGAGAACATTGTGGAGATTCCTTAAGAAATTGCAAATAGAACTGCCTTATGACCCAGCAATCCCACTGCTGGGCATACACACCGAGGAAACCAGAATAGAAAGAGACACATGTACCCCAATGTTCATTGCAGCACTGTTTATAATAGCCAGGACATGGAAACAACCTAGATGTCCATCAGCGGATGAATGGATAAGAAAGCTGTGGTATATATACACAATGGAGTATTACTCAGCCATTAAAAAGAATACATTTGAATCAGTTCTAATAAGATGGATGAAACTGGAACCAATTATACAGAGTGAAGTAAGCCAGAAAGAAAAACACCAATACAGTATACTAACACATATATATGGAATTTAGAAAGATGGTAATGAGGACCCTGTATGCAAGACAGCAAAAGAGATACAGATGTGTAGAGCGGACTTATGGACTCTGAGGGAGAAGGAGAGGGAGAGGGAGAGGGAGGGATGATTTGGGAGAATAGCATTGAAATATGTATACTATCATGTAAGAAATGAATTGCCAGTCTATGTTCAATGCAGGATGCAGGATGCTTGGGGCTGGTGTATGGGGATGATCTGGAGGGAAGATGTGGGGTGGGAGGTGGGAGGGGGGTTCATGTTTGGGAGTTCGTGTAAAAAAATAAATAAATACAAAAAAAAATAAAAAAACTCAAAATGGATTAAAGATCTAAATGTAAGACCAGAAACTATAAAACTCCTAGAGGAGAACATAGGCAAAACACTCTCCGACATAAATCACAGCAGGATCCTCAATGATCCGCCTCCCAGAATACTGGAAATAAAAGCAAATATAAACAAATGGGATCTAATTAAAATTAAAAGCTTCTGCACAACAAAGGAAACTATAAGCAAGGTGAAAAGACAACCCTCTGAATGGGAGAAAATAATAGCAAATGAAGCAACTGACAAACAACTAATCTCAAAAATATACAAGCAACTTATACAGCTCAATTCCAGAAAAATAAACGACCCAATCAAAAAATGGGCCAAAGAACTAAATAGACATTTCTCCAAAGAAGACATACGGATGGCTAACAAACACATGAAAAGATGCTCAACGTCACTCATTATCAGAGAAATGCAAATCAAGACCACAATGAGATACCACTTCACACCAGTCAGAATGGCTGCGATCCAAAAGTCTGCAAGCAATAAATGCTGGAGAGGGTGTGGAGAAAAGGGAACCCTTTTACACTGTTGGTGGGAATGCAAACTAGTACAGCCACTATGGAGAACAGTGTGGAGATTCCTTAAGAAATTGCAAATAGAACTGCCTTATGACCCAGCAATCCCACTGCTGGGCATACACACCGAGGAAACCAGAATAGAAAGAGACACATGTACCCCAATGTTCATTGCAGCACTGTTTATAATAGCCAGGACATGGAAACAACCTAGATGTCCATCAGCGGATGAATGGATAAGAAAGCTGTGGTATATATACACAATGGAGTATTACTCAGCCATTAAAAAGAATACATTTGAATCAGTTCTAATAAGATGGATGAAACTGGAACCAATTATACAGAGTGAAGTAAGCCAGAAAGAAAAACACCAATACAGTATACTAACACATATATATGGAATTTAGAAAGATGGTAATGAGGACCCTGTATGCAAGACAGCAAAAGAGATACAGATGTGTAGAGCGGACTTATGGACTCTGAGGGAGAAGGAGAGGGAGAGGGAGAGGGAGGGATGATTTGGGAGAATAGCATTGAAATATGTATACTATCATGTAAGAAATGAATTGCCAGTCTATGTTCAATGCAGGATGCAGGATGCTTGGGGCTGGTGTATGGTGATGATCTGGAGGGAAGATGTGGGGTGGGAGGTGGGAGGGGGGTTCATGTTTGGGAGTGCGTGTAAAAAAATAAATAAATACAAAAAAAAAAAAAAGAAGCTTAGAAGATTAGCGTAAGCACGGTGTAGAATGCATGGATTCAATGGTGAAGCTGGGTGCACCTGAATATAAGGAGACCTCTTACTTGATATGAGTGAAGGTGTTTGGTATATCCTAGTAAGACAAGCTTGAGGATGCAGGTGTGAGAAGCAAAGGAGGGAAAAGTCGAAGTTAATTTTGACACAAGAAATAACACCAAGCATTAACAGAATTAAAGAAGTGAGAAGCAGGGTCAAATTGGAGAAAATGGGTGAGATTTCACATGTGTCACTGTGGTGTCGTATTAACCCATCAGTGGATAGTGCAACGGTGGTCAGGATGGGAAATACGGTGGGAAACACTCACATGGTGGGAAACACTCACTGAGATGTTACAGACAATATGAAAGGTGTAGAACCACTGGGGACAGAGAGAAGGACAAGAATAGCGGTAGGTAGAACCTGAGGGACTCCCTTCACTCAGGAGGTGGGAGAGGAGAACCTGCTGAAAACATCTTTACTTACAGATATTAACAGAAACCCAAACTCTTGGCTCCTAAAAGGAACCCCTATACTGTTCTCCTAACTATAAAATTAATACATACTCATTACTATATGTTTATTCACTGTTCATTATTAAGCAGGGAAATGTAAAGATAATAAATTAACTACAGCCTCACTGTAAATATTTACAACACGCACACAAAAAATAAATTTAAAAGACAAGAATAATAGTATATATTCTGGTTTAAATCCTGTTATTCCACAGTTAGGCTAACAAATATTTCCAAATGTCTTTAAATGCTTTACCAAATAAAACTTTCACAGTCATATCAATTCTGTTTTTGGCCAAGCTCTATTTGTGTATTTATCCCAATCATTCTTTTGTGTTATTTTGGATGTTTCTAAAATTTTTATTGTGAATAACTCTTGGATCAACATACTTACACAATTTATTTTTATACTCATTTCTGATCATTTCTTCTCGTCAAATTCCTATCAACAGAAATCATTTCAGCTCTCTTGGACATATAAGGTTGATTGAAATATGGTCAAATGTACCTAAAAAGTTTTTGAATGATTTCATATTCCCACCAGAAAAGCCAAAGTCTGCTTAGTTTCCCATACCTTCACTAACAATAGATATTATCTTTTAATAAATTAATGTGCTGCTACTATTATTAAGTTATACTTTAAAAATACATGATATAGAAACTTACAATATTTATTATGGTTTATATTTCTTCTTTGAGGAAATGCCCTTTCATATTTTTACTCCATTTTTTCCAATAAAACCTTTATCTTTTCCACACTGATTTCCAAAAGCATCTTATATATAGGAGATGGTTATCCTGTATCATGTTATATAAGTCCCCTAATACTTCATCTTTTAATTTGATTTAAGGTCTTTTGAAAGAGACAAATTACTTTTATGCATTTTGGTCTTTTTACATTTCCTTCACGATCTCTTCCTCGTAGTTTATGCTTAGAAAGAAATTATCTATTCACATTTCAAATATTATTTCTTTTTGGCTACTGTAAAGTCCATAATTTTGACAAGTCTGTTTCCAATTCTGTGTACTCCAATGGTCCATCTAATAGATGGCCTTGGAGCTTTACCAACACAAGCTGACCCCTAATTCAGTCCTGGTAATGGGTAGTCACTCACGTTCCATGAGCAAAATGAACAGAGTCAGCTGTGTCAGTGAGAAGACACAGACGGGTCTTTCTGAGAACAACTTCATAGGCTTGGTGCCGACAGAAGGACCAGAGCTGCTCTGGAAGTGAACAAATGAATTTAATGCCATGTTACAGAATTAAACATGTGCGTAGCAGCATCTCCCCGTAACAGATTTGACTCCTGGAAGGACAGAGGAAAAAGTAAAAAACAACCTACATTTTTCCTTTTCTACACTATATGCTCCGAGGAGTTGCTTTACACAATATTTGTGTTGTATTTGTATTCGTGTCGTATTCTATCATGGGCTGTGCCTCCTGGAAAAAAGTGTGTGTGTGTGTGTGTGTGTGTGTGTGTGTGTGTGTGTGTGTGTGTGCGTGTGTGTGTGTGTGTGTGTGTGTGTGTGTGTGTGGTGGGGCAAATGGAAGATGCTATTAACCATGTTACAGGTTTTTTTCTAGCATCCAACTAAATACAAAACCAGAATGAATATTCTATTCCATCATATCCCAAGGGATTAGGAGCCACTAACAAGTATTAAATATTGAGCTACACTGTCAGGGAAAATTAAAGCATAACCTCTAGAGGAATTTATAATTATGATAGAGTTACGAAGTCAAACCAAGCAATCCCTAAGGGAAGTCAGTCCTGAATATTCAGTGGAAGGACTGATGCTGAGGCTGAAGCTCCAATACTCTGGCCACCTGATGAGAAGAGCCGACTCACTAGAAAAGTTTCTGATGATGGGGAAGATTGAGAGGAAAAGGAGAAGCGAGTGGCAGAGGATGAGATGGTGAGACATGCACCACTGACTTCACAGACGTGAGCATGAGGGAACTCTGGGAGATGGTGAAGGACAGGGTAGCTGGGTGTGCTGCAGGCCACAGGGCTGCAAAGAAGTCAGCCAGCTAAGGGCAGCCTCTTATGTTCACCAAGAATCTGATAACTCTTCAGAGACTCTATGCATAGCCCTTGATTTTGAGGGAGTCGATTTTTAGAATGTGCCTTGGCCTTGGTCTTTGGTACATGATGGTGACAACTGAGGGAGCTTTTCTACAGATGACTTCATCTACATATTGCATTCTCTCTCAGGTTTATTCTAAGGCAATGTTTAAAAGTTTAAATAGACACTCATTTAAGAAGTTTAGAATATGTGAACACAATATTAAAGAACATAGTACACTATAAGATTAAAAATGTCCATGAAAATTAAAAATATAATTTCTCTTAATAATGGATTTTTCTCTACTTCACATTAACCCCAAAATCTTTCCATAGGCACCCAATGGTCTATTAAATTATCCTATTTTAATAGCAGGTATTAATAATAAGTTATTTATTATAGTGAAATACAAATCTTTCCAATGTTCAACATGTTAAGTGAGGAAATTCAATTCCCTCTAGGGGAACATAAAAATACAGTAAAAAGGAATCAGAAGTAACTCTTCCATGACTTTTTGACTGCAGTTCCACGGCACTTGAACTCATCAAGCATGCCTCATGGCTGAACAAGAAGGTCAGAGAAATAAGAATGTGAATAAGTAGGGTGGAGGACCAAACTGAACTTGAACAACAGTTCAGGAAGGAAAGTGACTTTGCTAGAGGATCAGAATGAGACATTTAAAAGAGTTCCACGATGCAATCCCCAGAAATACAGAGAAGAGTCGAAGAAGACATCACAAGAGGCTCAGCGCCCTGCAAGATTTCCTGAGGTGGGCTGGGGGCAATGATAGCTGCCGGTCCGGTTCAGCTCGGAGACACAATGCTGTACGCTGGGGAAAGTGTGCATGGTGAAAGACAACAGAGCCATTTAGAAAAACAAACAAAACATACGCTATCACTAGAGCTGAAACTGCATCACTTCTCAGTAGAAGAGTTTTCTATCTGGCTAACTATAGTTAAAACACTACCAATGAGAGGAGCAAATTTTCAGGAAAAAAGGAAGAAATGCATTCCTTGTATGAGAACACGGTCCACATTAGTAAAATATTTCTGTTGACTTGTTTAAATTGACAAAAAATAATAAAGATTTCAAAACATGTAACTGTATATCTTTTCTCCCTTACTGCTGATGTAACAATTGAAGAACAGATATTTTTAACTTAATATAAACGTTACACCATGAATTTGGTAGGTCTTGCTATTTAGAATGGCTTTCTAGGTGGTTCAGTGATAAAGGATCACCCTGCCAAACAGGAGACACAGGTTCAATCCCTGGGTTGGGAAGATCCCCCAGAGAAGGAAATGACAACCCACAGCAAGATTCTTGCCTGGGAGACCCCGTGGACAGAGGAGCCTGGTACATTTCAGTCCATAGGGTCAGACAGGAGTAGGGCATGACTTAGTGACTAAACAGCGCAGCAGTTATTTAAAATACACCCAATAGGAAGAAAAAGAAATAAGCTTGTTTCACTCTTTTTCATCATTGAAGGAAATATTAATCTTTCTCTTGGAACTGTTAGTTTTAAATGTCACAAAGCATGTAAAATGCTCAGCACCATGCCTGTCTATCTATAGCAAATGTTCAATGAGCTTAAATATTCTTATTATCATTATTTTATTAAACAGGAGCAGATTCGGAGATAATGTCTACTTTTGGAAATCTGGGCTTCACATGACAATGCTAATGCTCGTTTCACAGTTCAGTCGGAAAAACTTACCTCTTGCAAATGAGATTCCTTTTTCTTTGCAGACAAATTTAAATGTTTGTCAAGAATGGAATAGTATTTCTCACTCTCTTTGTCAAATTTCTTCTTTCCATCCTAGGAGATCACAAAAACAACAAAACATTCAAGTCAGAGAATCAAGATAACTTTGATTTCCATCATTCCCATCAAGCGTCCAATAAAATTATTTAATAAAGATTCAGTGAGCTTCAACTATGTGGAAAACCTGATGAAGTAGGAAGAAGGATATGAAACAAAATCATCTGAGTATGTATTCTGCTCTCAAAGAAGTTCATAGAACTAATAGTATGGAGGGGGCAGGCTGCCTATAGTAGAATCCCTTTGAGCACTCTATAACTGATTCTCAAGAAAATTTGACTTAGAAGTCTGGGACATAGCCAACAGAAAAATGTCTCTTTTAGGCTTTTTTGGTGATTCAGATGAGTTAACATACAAACAGTTTAGAGGCCACTCACACACTCTTTGCAAGGAATCATAATATTTCCCAAGTCACAAAAAAAGATGCTTGATATTTCAAACAAGTCATTCTCATTTTTTTAAGTAGAAGAAATTTTTATGGGCTTTCTACATGGCTCAGTGGTGAAGAATCCACCTGCCAATACAGAAGACACAGGTTTGATAATTCCTGAGTTGGGAAAATCTCCTGGAGAAGGAAATGGCAGCCCACTCTAGTATTTTTGCCTGGGGAATCCCATGGACAGAGGAGCCTGGTGGGCTATAGTCCACGCGGGAGCAAAAGAGGCGGACATGACTTAGTGACTAAACAACAGCAATTCTTTTATAGAGAAGGGGAGATAGGGAGGGGCTATTACAAATAAAAAGTCCACTGGAGGAAACTGGGAGTTTGAAGTATAGTGGCTTTTCAAGGGTTTAATTTGACAGTTTCACATTGGCTGAGCTGTTCAAACAGCACATTCTTGACAAAAAGGAAAATAAATCTTCACAAACTGGTGGTGTGAAATAGATCAGTTCAAAGTCAAAAGGATTAGAATCATCTGTATCATACACTCAACATAACTTAATAGCTGACCTTTGAAATGAAATGAAATTATTCGCTCAGTTGTGTCAGACGCTTTGCGACTCCATGGACTGTAGCCTACCAGGCACCTCTGTCCACGGGATTTTCCAGGCAATAGTCCTGGAGTCGGAGAAGGCAATGGCATCCCACTCCAGTACTCTTGCCTGGAAACTCCCATGGACGGAGGAACCTGGTAGGCTGCAGTCCATGGGGTCGCTAAGAGTCGGACTCAACTGAGCGACTTCACTTTCACTTTTCACTTTCACGCATTGGAGAAGGAAATGGCAACCCACTCCAGTGTTCTTGCCTGGAGAATCCCAGGGACAACGGAGCCCAATGGGCTGCAGTCTATGGGGTCGCACAGAGTCGGACACAACTGAAGCGACTTAGCAGCAGTAGCAGCAGTCCTGGAGTGGATTGCCATTTCCTTCTCCAGGGGATCTTCCCAACCCAGGGATCGGAACCGGGTCTCCCTCATTGTAGACAGACGCTTTACCTTTGCAATGCCTAAAATGACACTGTTTTGTGGGTTCAGTTGTAACCAGGCTAGCCCTTTGTTGGAAGGGAATACCTTTCCCCTGAGGCATGAAATGAAAGAAAGTGAAGTCGCTCAGCCGTGTCTGACTCTTGGCGACCCCATGAACTGCAGCCTACCAGGGTCCTCTGTCCATGGGATTTTCCAGGCAAGGATACTGGAGTGGGTTGCCATTGCCTTCTCCAGGGTATCTTCCCAACCCAGGGATCAAACTCCCGGTTTTCCGCATTGCGGTCAGACACTTTACCATCTGAGCCAAGGCATACTTCTATAGAAATGCAAACAGAATACAGTTCTAAAGAGAACAAGGCATGCCTAGACATATGTTCTTCTCCAGCTATAAATGTGTTATCCACCAGGTATGTTTTTCCCTTTCCTGAGTCCCTATGAAATAAATACTACATGACCACAGTCATAAATTTCACTGGCCAAAGAAGTACTACTCCTTCCTTTTATCTCAGTGTTTCTTGATGTGCAATGTCTGGACCACATTAATCAAAGTTAAGTATTTTAAAGGCTACTCAAAATGTAGATTCCTATTTCCCTCATATAGAGATTCAGACAGGTCTTTTTAACAAGCTCTGTGATTATTATGGATAATGGTTTTCATTTATTTGAATCAGTAAATATTTGGAGGAGATTAATTAAAAACAGCGGGTGAATGGATGGATGAGGAAAGGAGGAGAGACTCTGGGAGGAAGCGGGGAAGAGAGGAGAAGACAAGCAGGCCTCTGGTTTGTCTGTCTCACAGTTCTGGTTGTCAGAGACTAACAGATGAAGGTATTCTATTCTGAGCCAGTAGCACTCTAAACTTTTATCCACTCAATTATATTTCCAGGAACCCATCATAATCTAGTTGCATGGATGGAACCTTAAAAACTTAACTGGTAAAGTTGCATTGAATGAAAAGAACGTGGTGTAAATGTTCTAGACCTTTGAAGAAGTGCGGGAATGTTTGTGCATTGCTGTATTCCACCTGTAAATAAGGCAGGGGAGTCACATCTTCAAAGGATTTTTATCATTTAAGGAGAAAATGTGGCTCTACTAGGCGAAACACAATTGGAAAATACCAAGTGGCATTCCCATCCGAAAAAGGGGTCGGTGGAGGAACTCGCACAGCAAAATGTGGTGGAGAAGAGCCAAAAGGAAGCCAAGAAGTCCAAGGTTCAGGACGGGAGGCGCTGTCCCTCCACTGCGGAACAGGTAGCTGAGGGAGCGTTCCACTGTCTGCTCCTTAATCTGGCATAAATTTTATGCCCACGGCTGACCTGCTCACGCAATCTTTCCAAAAGCCTCTCTCATTAGCCTTTCTGACCGCCTGTTCTTTTTTCTCTACAGACTATAAATATAAATGCCTGTTTCTTCTAAGAGCCACAGCTTCAACTTAGAGCTACTCTTAGCATCCAGCTTAAACAAACCTCAATCATAAGTCCGCTTCACCAGTTTCCTCTGCTTTGTAACTATTCATCTACTTTTATAAATGGGTCTTTTACGGTGTTCAAGCCCTACATTGCAGCAGGGAAATGCATATCTTAAATTTATACCTATATAAAAATTTATATATATATATATCTATGCTTCTTAAAATTTTGAGAGAGTGCTCAATAAATATTTAATGAACATGCAAAATTATTCCTCTTGTAACAGTGGGCATTACAGTCCCTCACAAACATTCCATTTGATCAAAAAACCGATATCCATGATACAGGGGGCAATTCTGCACAAATGGCCTCAATTCAATCCCTGTGATACAAGAAAACTGTAGGGGTGGGGGGCCACCAGCTGCCTTAGAGACTAGTACGGGAAACTGACTCACTTTCATCTTACAATAGGGGGCTTAAAATTTCTCACTGTGTGCAGAAGAAACGAGGTGGGGGAGAAGGGAGCACAGCTGTGGTAACTACACTTGCATCTTTGTTTTTCAGCATTTGCTGGCATTTCTGGAAATGTTAACTCAGTGCCAACATACCAGCATTCCTGGCAATACAAAAATCATTCCCAGAAGAACTTCCTGGACTCCTAATCAAACCCTGGCCCTTTATACCACCAGGCCAACAAAAGAGATCTACTCAAAGGTTCCAATGATGCAGATAACACAAACACATTCAGTTCTAGTATAAAATTAAACAGCTGAACTGAAAGAGGAGGGCACATGAAGGACAACTATAATCTAGGGAACCATATTCTTGAAAACAAAGAACACTTTTTGTCACTCACATCTCCCCCCAAAAGCCATGATTTACTCTCATGTAAGTTAGGTCCTATTTGGTTTTAGTAACTTAATACCACACAGCTATCGATTGTCTATTATGTATTTGTGGATATCAAGCTAAGAATTTTCTCCAAAACTAGTGCTGCAGAAGGAAGGGAAAATAATGCATGAATCTTTACTCTAAACACTGTATGTGATTACTGACTTTTCACTGTCATAACATGACTCAAATAAACGCAGACTATGTTATAATAGTATGGTATAATGGTTTTCTATAGATCCACAGTAAGTGCATCTGAACCAGGTAGTCATGTACAATGAAGTCATATATATGTGTGATACGTTTATATGTGTATATTTTTAAATCTTTAAAAAATGCCATCAAAAATGGCAAGTTAATCCCCAAACCCAATTATAGTGGCAAACGTGTAAGATAAGTTCAAGGTCTGTAATCAATTTGTGTTTCAAGCTACACTGTATTTACTCTGATCACACAATCACATTATTTAGCATCTAAGATTAGCAACTGGGGTTATGTTGCACTTTCATCATATCCCCTGAGCTAAGGAATGGGAAGAAAACTCCAAGTGTCAGTCTTAAAGTTGTGATATATAACAAACAAATAGGCAAAAAATAAGTCAAAAAACTCATATATCTATCACAAATTATACACAAATGTTAAACACAAGGCCAAATCAACACCTTCTAATTGACCACAAGAGGGTACCAAAGGGAATAGACTCTACCACAGTACCTAAAAAGTCACAAACAGATATATTTCAAGCTTTATCCAATTGTTTTTTCTCTATAATATAAAGACAACTGCAAAGCTTTGTTTAAACAACTGTTTTAGCAACCTTTATCTTAACATTATCATGATCAATTTTTTTTAAGTAGAGGCAATGAAAAAATATTTTCTATATTTCTTTTAATGAAGCATACATTTAGAATTCATGCATCCAATTTTTAAGACGATTTCAAGGTTATAATTGCCACACAAGATACTGCAAAATTTCCCATGCAACTATTTATGTTACCATGTTAGTACAGCCATTAGCTAAATAAGCACTAAGCATATATTTTTAAAATCCTTTTAAGTGAGTGCACAGTAGCAGAAAGTCATGTAAAGAATAATAATAAATACCAATAGATAAATTTCTATTTCACAAATGCTTTATTCTTATAAACTGTAACTTGAGAGGACAAGATACAGCCCTAACTATCAGTCTTGGCTACACTTCCTCCTTCTCTGATAGTGGGATTTCCTCACTGCTTGGAAGAGTGACCTAGGGTGACATCATCATTTTTAAGTCTCAGAAAGAACAGCTGCTTGGATATTCCTTAGACCCAAGAGATTCCTGGTGTCCAGAAACTCAGGTTGTTGGGACCCTTAATACAGCTTTCATAGCAACATCCCAACTGCAAGTGACTGCACCAAACCATTCCCCACCATGTCCCTCCTCCTCAATCTGCTGAAATACATTTCAAAAGGGTCTCCTTCTGCAGAGTTAGGCCAATATAATTCCCCACATCTTCCCCATTCCAATTATCTTGCACTACCACCACCAGCTGATCAGATTCCTAAGAGCCAAAGGTTTCATATTTGCTTATATGAGGGACTCCTACAAAACGGGTCTTCCCTGGTGGCTCAGCTGGTAAAGAATCCACCCGCAATGCGCGAGACTTGGATTCCATCCCTGGGTTGGGAAGATCCCCTGGAGAAAGGAAGGGCTACCCACTCCAGTATTCTGGCCTGGAGAATTCCATGGACTCTATAGTCCATGGGGTCGCAAAGAGTCAGACATGACTGAGCGTCTTTCATTTTCACTTTTAAAAAATGGAAAGATAGAAAAACAAACAGATAAAAATATAGATGAAGGATATGAAGGGATAACTAACAGAAGAGGGAAGTCAAAAGGGTAACAGGCATATACGGAGTTTTTAAAACTCATTACTAATTAAGAGGAAAGCAAACTAAAATATTGAGATATCACATTATATGTATCAGATATTGGTTGGTAAGAGTTATAAAGGTGAATAACAGGTTGAATGCATGTGGAAACACCGGAACTCACATATGGTGGAAACACAGGAACTCATAAAGGGGTACAGGTACAGCCTTTCTAAAGAGAAATGTTGTATTCAACATTTCTAAGTGGTATATCGGGGAAGGCAATGGCACCCCACCCCAGTACTCTTGCCTGGAAAATCCAATGGACGGAGGAGCCTGATGGGCTGCAGTCCATGGGGTCGCTAACAGTCGGACAGACTGAGCGACTTCACTTTCACTTTTCTCTTTCGTGCATTGGAGAAGAAAATGGCAACCCACTCCAGTATTCTTGCCTGGAGAATCCCAGGGACGGGGGAGCCTGGTGGGGTCACACAGAGTCGGACACGACTGAAGTGACTTAGCAGCAGCAGCAGCAAGTGGTATATATGCGTGACTTAAAAACAAGCTTCTGGGTGCACATCCCAAAAATATCCTTACAGAAAAGTCCATAAGGAAACCTGAAAGAGGATCTGTCTGGAACAGGAAGATAGCCAGGGTATTTCCTGGTGAATATAAATGAATTAGAAGCATACCACAAAATGGCAGGCATGAAGTAAGTACTACAAGCAGATGGATCTTAAAACATAATTCTGAGTGAAAACCACAAAACACAAAATAGGTAAGTAACACAAAATAATTTTTGTAAATTGAAGTCATTAATAGAAAAATAATATCAATTTTGTAAGACAAATATATACACATTAAACTTATGAGAATGGTTGCTGTATAAGAAAGAAAATGTGAATGAGGTTATGAGTGAAAGAATAAAACAGAGTTGTGAACTAAAAAAGAAACGAGATGAGAAAAGATAAGAGAATTAGGAGATTAATCAGGAAACCCAACCTCTGACTAACAGAAGTACTGAAATAAAAATGAAGGGAGGAATTACCAAAAAAAAAAAAAAAAATCATGAAAATTTCCAGAACTAATAAAAAAAAAAGAATCCATATTAAAATGACACAATATATACAAAGCACAATAAATGAGAAAATATCTGCAAGATATATCATACACTATTACAAAACCATGATTAAAAACAAAAATCTAAAAACAGAGGTCGAATAAATATCATCAGAAACCAATGAGTTCACAATAACATCACAGGAAGTCATAAAACAAAGGTGCAGTGCCTTTAAAATTCTGAGAAATAATGAATTCCAACTCTGATTTCTATATCCAAATTGTCAATCTAGATTCATGGTAGTATAAAAATATTTACAAATATACAGGGTCTCAAAATTATTAATATCTAAAACTTTGTACCATTTTTCAGAAAGATACTAATGTTCAACTAAAATGATGGAATAAGCCAAAAAAAAATCAAGACATGAGATCTAGGAAAACAACAGTTCAAAGAAAATTCCCAAGAAAATGGTAATACGACCTTCCATGAAAACAGACAGACAAATAAACCTATGAACTTTAAAGCAGCAGTTAAGATTACAGTCCCAGGAGGGATGTGTCTTTAAAAAATATGGAGAAAATATTCAATGTATACAAATGTATCAAGATGCGTTTTGTAATTACACTAATGCAATTGGGAACAGAGACTTTTATGCAAAATTTAAAGGTAACTATTCACTCTAAAAAAAAAGTCTCCCCCTCCTTTATGTATATATGTGTGTTTTATGTATAAGTGAAATAAATGACAGCAATGGTACAAGGACAGGAGGAATTTTGTTAAAGTATTTACACTGCCTGTGAAACAGTTCAACATTATATCTAAAGTGGATTTGGATTAGTTGTAAATGTACACGTCAAATGTACAAATTTGTATATGTACAAATGGAAGAAATAGGGAAAAAGAGAAAAAAAAAAAGATGAGAAATGGAAAAGAGTGGGAAGCAGAGGAGGAATTTATAATGCCACTTTAGGGAAATCATTAAAAAATATTTTTAAAAAGTATAATTGATACAGTAATAAAGCAGAGAAAATGAAATCATATAAAGTACCCAATTAAAATCACAAAAGGCAGAAAAATAGTGGAAGAAAAAAAATAGGAACAAAGAACAAGGGCAAAAAGTAGAAAACAATAGCAAATATGGTAGATATTAATCCAACTATAACAGTCATCACTTTGAGTGTGAATGGTCAAAATCCACCAATTAAAACACAGACATGGTCATAGTGAATCCAAAACACAAGCCTCAACTACATGTTTTCTATAAGAAACCAACTTGAAATGTAAAGACACATATTCATTTAGCACAAAGAGACAAAGATCAACTTTGCTAACACTAAAAAAGAGATAGCAGGAGTAGCTATATTAATGTCAGATAGATCAGATTTCAAAACAATGAAAGCTATTGGGGATAAAGAAAGAGGATTACCTAACGCTTAAAAGGTCAGTTCTTCAAAGATAATAATAATTCTTACTATGCATACATCAATGTGCATGCAGAGCATAAGAGCAGAGCTTCAAATATGTGAGGGAAAGACTGACAGAACTTCAAGGAGAAATAGGTAAATCCACTGTCAAAGATGAAGACTGTAATACCCATCTACTAGAAATGAACAGATCCAATAGGCAGAAAATCAGTGAGACCACAGCTGAACTCAACAGCACCATCAACCAACTGGACCTAATGCTGCTCATTCAAGAACAGCAGATTATATATTCTTCTCAAGCTCACATGGAACATTTACCAACACAAACTACACTGTGGGCCATATCTCAGCAAATTTAAAATAATAAAAATCATTCTCAGAGCACCATGAAATAAGCTGGAAATCAATGACAGAAAGATAGCTGGAAAATTACAGAATACTTAGAGATTAAACAAGCTTCCAAATGACACATGGGTTAAAGAAATATGAAAAGAGATTTTAAAACAAAACATTTTGAACTCATTAAATGTTAAGATGTGTCAGTTCAGTTCAGTCGCTCAGTCGTGTCCGACTCTTTGTGACCCCATGAATCGCAGCACGCCAGGCCTCCCTGTCCATCACTATCTCCCGGAGTTCACTCAGACTCACGTGCATCGGGTCCATGATGCCATCCAGCCATCTCATCCTCGGTCGTCCCCTTCTCCTCCC
>SJYX01023526.1:578682-602991 GCA_006410675.1 Oreotragus oreotragus | reverse complement strand
ATACATGACCACAGGAAAAACCATAGCCTTGACTAGACAGACCTTAGTCGGCAAAGTAATGTCTCTGCTTTTGAATATACTATCCAGGTTGGTCATAACTTTTCTTCCAAGGAGTAAGCGTCTTTTAATTTCATGGCTGCAGTCACCATCTGCAGTGATTTTGGGCCCCAAAAAAATAAAGTCTGACACTGTTTCCACTGTTTCCCCATCTATTTCCCATGAAGTGATGGGACCGGATGCCATGATCTTCGTTTTCTGAATGTTGAGCTTTAAGCCAACTTTTTCACTCTTCTCCTTCACTTTCATCAAGAGGCTTTTTAGCTCTTCCTCACTTTCTGCCATAAGGGTGGTGTCATCAGCATATCTGAGGTTATTGATATTTCTCCCGGCAATCTTGATTCAGGTACCATTTAAAACCCTAGGACTCAAAAAGCTCTGATGTAATCCCATAAAGAAACACACACACACATCCTGCTACATGTTCTCTAAAGAGTGGCATTGGTTGAAAAGGGATTCTGTCACTGCTTATAAAATGATCCCTTGACCTGAAACCACGTTATTCAAATGCTTCTGGCATCCTGGAGGGATGAGCACAGGAGGGAAACTTAAGGTGAAGGAAGTAATGTACAAGATCTTCCAGTTGCTTGTGAAATCTGAGTTATTTCACATAGTGGCCACCTGCTCTCTAACTCCAGTTGAGGAAACAGCAGAAGGAAATGGACTGACTACACCTGAGTTATTTAGGTTAGTCATAGGGAAGAATTTTTAAAGTATTTAGTATATCTGACGATGCTGGTAGACATGAGGTACTAACAACTAATAAATAGGACTGAGTGGGCCAGGAATTTTCTTTCTGGAGCTCAGTCATGGGGTTGACATGGAAAGCCAGAAATTTAAAAAAAAGTGCTTCTGTTTTACGAGCAGAGAAAATCAATAGCTAACTTGACAGTACAAGGGGATTATGGTGACTGACTAGAACCCTGGTATTTTAAGACTTGTCTAGAAGCAATATTCTTCTCTGAGAATATTATTTTCTTCTTCACTTGGTTCTAGACAGATGTCATACATAATCAGTTCCATTTATATTTACAAAAATGACTTATTTTGATCACATTTTCTAAGCACAGGACTCAGACACCAGATTTGACAGTGTGAATCAGGGATAAGCCTACAGCATCACTTTTTTTTTTTTATAGCCTGAATCAATCAATATAAAACAACTTACCAATTAGTAAGCAGAATATTCAAGAAACTGACTGCTGTTGGTTACAATCTGATGCAGATCAGGAGCCACAGAGTATCTGTTTTCAGAGCAACAGATTACTCTGAGGACACAGCTAGCTTGCCCATCATGCTAGTTCAAAAATACATACAATGAAAAGCGTATCTTTCAGGTACTTCCATTGCAACAACTTGTTCAGCCTCTGCCCACATTACACAGGGCTTTTGGTTCAGGGCATTTTATTATATACATTTTTTTTTCTTTACTGCTTTTCTCTAAGAATGATCTAGGAAAGGCTACCCTTCCCTTCCAAACACTCTGATTTATTCATTCAACAAATACTGAGCAATTAGGTCTCTAGGGGACAAGCATGAGCAAGACATACTGTGTATGTTCAAGGCCCGGATAATTTAGGGGTAAAGAGACAAAGCAAAGCAAAGCAAAAAATAAAATGCACTAGTCAGAAAAAGAGGACCAGCGCACAATCAATGTAAATCAAGACATGGGTCAGGACCAAAAATTATTTGACTACTTAAAAGTGCAAAGAGGCTATTTGGGAGTTAAATCATGGCGCCAAAGAATAAGATTTTTGCACATGCTTTAAAGTTTTAGACCCTAAAAACTATGCTTTATATCATTCGTAGATTTTTATTTGGAGGGAGGTTTCTTGGGCTCCAAAATCACTGCTGATGGTGACTGCAGCCATGTAATTAAAAGATGCTTGTTCCTATGAAGAAAAGCTATGACCAACCTAGACAGCATACAAAAAGTAGAGACATTACTTTGCCATCTAGTCAAAGGTCTATCCAGTCAAAGCTATGGTTTTTCCAGTAGTCATGTATGGATGTGAGAGTTGGACTATAAAGAAAGCTGAGTGCCGAAGAATTGATGCTTTTGAACTGCTGGTGCTGGAGAAGATGCTTGAGAGTCCCTTGGACTGCAAGGAGATCCAACCAGTCCTTCCTAAAGGCCACCAGTCCTGAATGTTCATTGGAAGAACTGACGCTGAAGCTGAAACTCCAATACTTTGGCCATCTGATACAAAGAACTGACTATTTAGAAAAGACCCTGATGCTGGGAAAGATTGAAGGCAGGAGAAGGGGACAACAGAGGATGACATGGCATCACCAACTCGATGGACATGAGTTTGAGCAAGCTCCGGGAGTTGGTGATGGACAGGGAGGCCTGGTGTGCTGCAGTCCATGGGGTCGCAAAGAGTTGGACATGACTGAGCGGCTGAACTGAACTTAGGGTAAGAGCAAGATCAGGTTTATTTTAAGTGATATTTCTCTGGCAGCAAAATGAAAGAAGCATTTGAGAGTGGAAGCAGAGCCAAGAAATAACTGGGGCCTGAATTAAAAAAAAAAAAAAAATACAGGAGTAAGCACCAAGGTACCAATTCAGGAAATCACTCACGACTTGGTGACTGTATGGACATGAGGGATATCAGCACTTGTGAACGAACACAAAGTTGGGGAAAAACACAGCTTTGTCTAAGAATTAAGACAGGAAATCTTCAGATTGTTCCCTTTCCCTAAACACCCACATCCATGTGTCCTACCTATGATTTTTGCCTTCAAAGTATATTTCAAAACTTCCCCTTCTAGATTTCAAATTCACTGTAATAATTTAGGGCCTTCAGGTCTCCCAGCTAAACTTCCAATAATTAGCACTGACATGGTCTTCCTGCAGATGGTATTCTTGTCCCTACTGGTGATCCATATTTCAGTTAGAATAATTAATCTAAAACACAATTTTTACTATCACATTTCCCTAGGTAAAATTTCCCAAAACTACAGAAAAAAAAAGTCCACTCTTGGCAAAGCAAATAAGACCTTTGATAATGCATCATCGACATATTTTATGTTCTGGTAACAGTAACACCAGCAGACCTCAAATTCTGCTCACAGACCATCATCACCTCTTGCCTGCTTTGCTATGCTCTCTTCTGTCCAAAAGGCCCTTCTTCTCTGGCAAACTCTCACTCATCTTTTGATTCACCTCAGGCATTACCTTTCCAGAGACTAGACTTCCACATTAGATCAAGTGCCTTTTGTGTCCACAAAGCATTATGTACCTACGTATAGCTCTGTTGCTGTTCAGCCATGTCCAGCTTTTTGTGACCCCATGGACTGCAGCACACCAGGCCTCCCCGTCCCTCACCATCTTCTGGAGTTTGCCCAACTTCATGCTCATTGAATCAGTGATGCTGCCCAGCCATCTCATCCTCCGATGCCCTCTTCTCCTTCTGCCCTTGATCTTTCCCAGCATCCGGGACGTTTCCAATGAGTCGTCTGTGTACATCAGATGACCAAAATACTGGAGCTTCAGCTTCAGCAACAGTCCTTCCAAATGCATATACCTCTAACCCAGCATTTATCATGACAAACTCCAGTGTTCTTGCCTGGAGAATCCCAGGGATAGGGAAGCCTGGTGGGCTGCCATCTATGGGGTTACACAGAGTCAGACACAACTGAAGTGACTTAGCAGCAACAGCAGCAGTGGATATAGAACTCACCTGGAATGCAGGAGACGCAGACGATGCTGTTTCAATCCCTGGGTCAGGAAGATCCCCTGGAGGAGGGAATGGCAACCTACTCCAGTATTCTGGCCTGGAGAATTCCATGGACTGAGGAGCCTGGTGGGCTACAGTCCTTGGGGTCACAAAGAGTCAGACACAACTGAAGCGACTGGGCATGCACATACGTACGCATATGTACACTGTCTCTATTTCACCCATCAGTAGTTCCTGACTTTGAGTTATTTGATACAACATACTCATCTTTGTACTTTCAAGTCTAAGAAAAATATCTACCTGCCATGTAGAAGGTCAGTAAATATTTTTAAACCAAAGTGTCTGAGAAACATATATAAATTGAGTCAACTGGGGGACTGAGTTCAGAAGAGACAAGAACAGGAAAAGAAAAGGGATTTGCTATAGGCTTATAATGATTTTTGGTCTTGATTCTTCTGTGGATAAAAGTCTTATGAAATATCTGTTTGGAACTAAAATAAAGTCATATTTTAGTAAGTACTTTCTTTTTTGGGGGAGGGGCTAAGAGTTGAGATATTATGATTTATAATAAGAAATATATAGGCTTCATTCCCATTTCTGGCACAGGGCTTCCAAAACCCCTTGGCATTTCCCAAGTGATAAAAATGATAAATATATCTTGACATTCATAATACATATCTTTCATTAACACCTGAGTTTAAGTTAATAAGGTGACTTCTGAAAAGCCCCAAAAGATGGAAGTTGGTTGTCAGTGGAACAGCAACAATGGAAAAAAAGAAATCTTGCCATTCGCAAGAACATGGGAAGATATTGAGGGTTCCACACTAAAATGTGAAATCTATAAAACAAAACAAAATTTAAAAAAAACTCACAGATACAAAGAACAAAATGGGAGGTGCCGCAGGGAAGGTGGGGGTAGGGGGCTGGGCAAACAACTGAAGAGGACTAAGAGGTCCAAGCTTCCCGTCATGAAATAATTAAGTCACAGCAATATAACGTAACAGCATAAGGAGTAGGGCCAATAACACTCTAGTAACCTTACGCAGAAACAGATGCTTAGTAGACTTCTCTTGATCATCTCATAATGTGTTTAGATGTTGGAATCACTGTGTTAGGCATCCAAAGCTAATAGCATACAGGACATCAAGTATATTTCAATTAAAAAATTAAAGATGTGACCACATGAGGAAAATCTGTCTCTGGATTCCTCAGAACTGCCTTTATCAGAGTGCTACCTTTATTGCTTAGTTCCCTAAGTCTGGGCCATCTCCCCATCCTTTGGATTTTGCGTCTTATTTCTTCGAATTTGTTTCTTACCATCCTATTCCTTTCCTGACTTGACTTCAGCCAGAAAATGCCAAGTTTTCAAGCCTTCTGAATATGGTTATGTCCTAAAAGATGGCCTTGACTATCTGTCACTAGACACAGATCTGAGAAATTGGACTCTGAAGAATGGCCAGAACATGGAAAGATGGACAAGGAAGGATAACAATTAAGTCAAGGAAATGAGGAAGGTGTGTGCATACATGAACTAACTAAACGTGCTGCTAGAAGTGAGAAAAGACTGAAGCGAACATACAGACTTTGTCAGGACTAGTCTGATTTTCATCTTTCAGGAAAAGAAAAAAACTTTAAATATCTATAGGGTAATAATAAAAGAGAACTGGATTAAATTTGAAAACTAGAGTGTAGACCAGACCACTTATTAAATGTACCAACAAAGGGAAAGTTTCTTAACCTCTCTGACCTTCACTTTTCTCATACTGCCTAACACATTCATCCACCTCAGTGATTCATTAAACATTCACTAAACACTTACTATGGTCTCTAACTATATTACTTAAGGCATAGCTTTATTTCAAAGATCTTATTTTCAAATAGAGGAGAGAATTCAGTATGCATATTTCCATAAAGCACAATAGAAATTCCTATAGCAAATACCATAATGGAAATTTTGATAAAGTGCCGTGGAACCCAGAGGATAAAAGCCTGGATTCTGAAGTGAAAAGACCACATCCAATAGATTTTCACACATTATAAAAATACGATATTACAACTATACCACCAACACCAGTGTGACCATCACCACTAAATATACCAGCTGCTGCTGCTGCGGCTAAGTCACTTCAATTGTGTCCGACTCTGTGAGACCCCATAAACGGCAGCCCACCAGGCTCCCCCGTCCCTGGGATTCTCCAGGCAAGAACACTGGAGTGGGCTGCCATTTCCTTCTCCAATGCATGAAAGTGAAAAGTGAAAGTGAAGTTGCTCAGTCATGTCCGACTCTTCGCGACCCCACGGACTGCAGCCTACCAGGCTCCTCCATCCATGGGATTTTCCAGGCAAGAGTGCTGGAGTGGGGTGCCATTGCCTTCTCGGGAATATACCACCACTCTTCTTCATGCTGCTGCTGCTGCTGCTGCTGCTAAGTCGCTTCAGTCGTGTCCGACTCTGTGCGACCCCACAGATGGCAGCCCACTGGGCTCCGCCATCCCTGGGATTCTCCAGGCAAGAACACTGGAGTGGGTTGCCATTTCTTTCTTCAATGCATGAAAGTGAAAAGTGAAAGTGAAGTCACTCAGTCGTGTCTGACTCAGCGACCCCATGGACTGCAGCCTACCAGGCTCCTCCATCCATGGGAGTTTCCAGGCAAGAGTGCTGGAGTGGGGTGCCA
This sequence comes from Oreotragus oreotragus, assembly GCA_006410675.1. Lineage (NCBI taxonomy): Eukaryota > Metazoa > Chordata > Mammalia > Artiodactyla > Bovidae > Oreotragus > Oreotragus oreotragus. Next base: position 596,580 of record SJYX01023526.1, on the reverse strand, counting down.
TTGCCTTCTCGGGAATATACCACCACTCTTCTTCATATCAGGAAGAACATACTCTTGCTTCTTCTACAATGTTACCTATTTTTGAAGAACCCTACTAAATCCTTTTTACTCTGTAAACAATTAGCGTCAACTATTTTTATAATTTTAAAAGGTGAACTATTTGGAATGTTATTTTAAGCCATTTTATGATAAAACAAAAAACTGATTCCGTTTAGTCAACAGAATCCTTTTAAACGCCATGGAACTATTGGTAATTTGCATTTTCCACAGGCACTTAAAATATACTTTAGTAAGTGACCAAAAAATGCCAGTGCTAGAAGGAAAACTAATATGTACAATTATAACAAAACCTGCACACATTCCCACACACATTCACAGCACCCTCCATTTTGTTTTCGGTCAACTATTCTACTCTTCTCTATGCAATGCTTCATAAAATCCCAGTTTTCTCTAAAATATGTCTCAATTGTCATTTTGAGGGCACTTTTAAAAAGACTGAAATGATCATTATGGACAAAAAGTTTGGTGTAGCCTGCGGATATATGTCAAGCTAAATTATGGAAAAGCACTGAAAAGGGAAAGGCTGTTTTTCACGGTAGTCAAAGACAGGGAAGCCCTAAGTGACATGTGTGGCATTAAACGTCACGGTGAAGCGTGCCTTCTTATTTAAAATGCTTCCATGTCTCTCTGTCTTAACCCTTTTCACCCTGAGGAAGGTTCTATTAGTCTGAAAACAGCTTTCAAAGAAAAAAAAAAAAGAAGAAAGAAAGAAAGAAATGAGAAAGCACTGTTAAATAAGATATGGCACTTGAGAGGGTAACAGAGAGCAGTTTCATAAAGCTCACTGCCGTCAGATAGGTTCTATCCACAACAGAGAGATTGGAACTGTGATGCGAGACACAGGCCAAGGCTCACAAGGTGTGAGCCTAGAATCATCGGTTCCAGCTGTCCTGGAGCAGGCTCTCCACGCCTTTTTAGCCCCGCTTCTATCATCCACTGCATGTGGGCTGCCTGAATGTGTCCTTACCCAGGAGAGACCCGCGAGGTGGGAAGAAGCTGACAGCCATGGGTCTCTGCTCATGACAGAACTCCAACAGCAGGGACAGCAAGTCCCCCCGAAGGAGGATCTGGGTGGTGCGTCTCGCATCTATCACTTGACTTCACGCAGTTATATTGCATCACAGCCCACATCTTAGGCAAAGGCTTCAGATGAAAATGTTAAAATTACAACGTAAGAAAGGCAGGGCTTTTTGAGCTAGAAAAGGCCCAGGGAAATCATCTAACCTCATTTGAAAAGGTGGAAAACAAAGCCAGAAGGGTTCAAGGGGTTTGAATGAAGGTGAGGAGAGAGATCTCATCTCTGATGGGATAAATATCTGGTGGCATATGGTGGAGAACAGGATTAGATTCCATCAGCTCTATATGGGCCTGGAGAAGGGAAGCTATGGAGATCCAGAGGGGAGCTTCCTAAGAACCTGGACTTCACAGTTGAATGTGTGGCCAGTATTCAAAACGAGACTAGGTCCATAACAACTGAAATGTTCAATAAAGAACTTCTGTTCTGCACAGAGCTGTGGACAGCAGAGATGAATGCCTCTGAGGAGTGTCTTCTCCTCTGGCCTGAGCAGAAGACAGGGTGAGTACTAACGGAGGGGCCTGGAAAGGGTGTGGCAGACAGGTGTTTGGACTACATGGTAAGACTCCATTTGGGAGCTGCCATGACTCAAAATCCAAGTCTCCTAATTCCTAATTAGTGCTTTTCTTTTAAACTACCAAATTTAACATGGTACCAAAAGAAATCTTCATTCTAAATCAAGGATAATCTACATAAAGTATAAAACTGAGTGTTCTGCCCACTATAATTTATTTCTTCTCAAAAACGTTAAACCATTACTACAATCTTGCAAATACCTACAATCTTACTGTTAATCTGGCTTTAGGTCTATCAGCTAGTAAAAAAGATACTCTGATTAATCTCTTATGATTTCTAATGATTAATTTTTTATAATTTATAATTTCTTATAATTTATAATTTTCAATACAATGCATAATGTATCAATCATTGAAATAATATGTAACCCCTGAACAGGAACATGGGTTTCATTTTGATCTGTAAAATTAGTCCAGATACAAAAGCAAATTCTTTGTGACCAGCATTAAAAAATCAGAAGGAATAAAGAGTTACTCCCAAAAGTCATGGGATAATTTCTAAACCAAGGAACAGCAAAAGGGAGTATCTTTCTAAAAATTTACAAAATTAAGCAATCAGAGAACCCTAGAGTTTGCAGAAAACTAAGAGGTCATTTAGTTCACTCTATAAAGAAAAGTATTATTCCATATTCCCTACAGATGATTAGTCAGCCTCTGCAGGAACTTTTTGCCTCACTATTTTTCAAGAAAGTCAGTTCCCTGTAGGATAGCTATGTTTTTTAGATTAAAATAAATCACGAGAAAAAAATGCTTGTTTTGAAAAAGGACAAGCTGGAAATAAGTTCATTATAATGGAAAAGAATAATAGCTAACAGTTGAATAATACTTCAGATTTCACAAAACATTTCACATTAGAAAATTCATCTGGTTCTTTCAAAACACAAAGAGATGGCAATGAGAGGTATTTTCTGATACTAACTTTCCCAAAGTTATCCAACTTTAAAGCTTTAAAATAAAAAAAGAATGCAGCCATCAGAACTTTTAATGCAAGAGATGTTACCCATTGAAAGAGGTTAAGTAAAAGCTCAACTTGTCCTCTTGGCTTTAAACTTACTCCATTGAGAACTGTTTAAATCACAGTGTTTTTAGAGAGAAGCAATGCACTTATTTTCCTGAAGTACTTAATTAGTTCTTTTTGTAGAAGTTTGAAAAGGATTTATATTCAGTAATTTGAACTATGTCTGCAAAAATTTATACATGCATTTTGATTCCAGTCATCTTATCTGATTTAAAATATGTTATTAATTCTTATAGTTGCATTTATTCCTGGGCAAAAAAATTATAAAAATCCAGTCTGAAGTTTTAGACAATGCACTTTTTGTTCTATTTATTATAATTAAGCCCAAGTACTTACATGTAATAAGTCAACAACAAAACATGTTAAAGAAGTTAACAGAAATGTAGTTTTGCAAAGAAACTCATTATGAATTGGACTTCATAAAGCCAATTTTGAATAAATATACTCAAGCTCAAATACAAAGGTTTTTGCTTTTTTGATTTTTAAGTGGAAGTTAGTACAAAAGCATTTGCTATTCCAGTGAAAATAACAGGACTGATTTAATCTGATTCAATGGGAAATGGAATTTGATGCTTGCTCTGTATAAGCTTTAAGGCAGCAGGGCAAGTGATACATAAATAATCAAAGCCAACGGTTGACATGAAACATTCTGTAAGATTCTATAGGGAATCAACCTGGGATAACATAACAAACATATTTAGCTCCCTACACTTTCTGGCACCAATACAGATGGTGAAATCATAGGACCCAATCATTGAATTAACTTAATTTGCCCCAGTGCGCTGTCTGGCATAAGAAAAACAGCTGCTGCTAAATCTTCTTAGGCTTGTATGACAGGGCACAGCAGAAGAACCAGAGTTTTCAAGTCTATCGGAATCCACATCCCAACTTCACCATCTAATAAATTCTGCCTCATCTTTCTATGACCAAACCAGGACATCTTTGCGTGGTGCCAGATCTAAGCTGGCAACTGTTGAATGTGCCACATACTCAGTGAGGAAGGAAAAATACTCTGCGGTGAGAAGGTAACTCCTACACTGACGCTCAGGCTCACTGCCAGGGAAAAGCAGGCAGGGAGAACTAGCTTCATTTGAATCTGTGATGACACCCAGCCCCAAAATTTCGTATTGTCACCGTCATATGACCACCCAGGCTCTCAGTCTTCTTGGGCATTTTTAAGATTTGCTGCTTTTAGCATTCTTCTTGGGGCGGGGCCTTGAAGAAGGATTCAGCTCAGTTTGTACCATAATATAACTCAGTATTTCTCGAATCCACAGATTGCTTTATCTGATTGTTAGTTCTTGAGAGGTAAGTGCCCAGAAAGGATTTGGAGATCCTCTGAAATATGAACAATAAATGTCACTAAAGTCATAATGCAAAAGAAACTTGAAAGAGGTAGGACCGGGGGACAGAACTCAAATGAAACGGCAAGTGAAGTGCTATAAATCTATTTTGTTTCATCAATGACATTTCATTTTTGTGACTTCGTCATCTAATGATTCCATTTTGGCTTCTATTTAACATTTCTGTATCAATTTGCTAGCTAGCATTGAATGATTACTTTCAATGTCTTTTGAGTTTATTGGGCATATAGAATTGTTTATGAAGTTGAATTTCTAACTTTGAAATGTTAGTCCCCTAAAAATAAAATACAACAGAGTGAGAGAAAGAAGGCTGCATCAAAGCCTTGGGTTGGATCTGGGGACATTCACAGTCAAAGAATGTATGCGGCATATTGTTTTTTAATGTGGACCAGTTTTAAAGTCTTTATTGAATTTGTAACAACATTGCTTCTATTCTATGTTTTGGTTTCTCGGCTATGAGGGATGTGGGATCTTAGTGCCCTGACCAGGGATTGAACCCACACCCCAGCACTGGAAGGCGAAGTCTTAACCACTGGATGGCAGGGAAGTCCCTGTGCAGCATATTTTAAACAACTACCACCAACAACAAAAAGCTTACTGCTCTTAAGACAAGTTTTAACTTTTATTTACTATGGTGGTTATAAATTTTGCTGAAACAATAACTTGAGCAATTTATAGTAACCAGAGAAAACCAACTGGTACCAATCTCAGGTTGGTAGGTTTTGTGTTACAATCAAGGAACTAAGCAACTACCCAGTATATCCTATAATGAGGACACAGTGGTAAGGCCACACATAAAGGCATGACTAAACGGTACAAAGTGAATAAAATGAAAGGCCCTGTGCAGGAGTAGGAACAGCCACAAAGTTCCCATTCTAATTATGCCTAAAGTAGTATTAAGGATGAGTTTTAAGGGTGACAATCGCGCACAAACTGTTGTCATAAATGTAAAATTACTAGCGTCAAAATGTTCAGTATTGTACAGACAGGATAAACTACCCTGGATATTAGCTTCTAAAAACGTTCTGCACTCAGAGAACCACACTCACCTCTAGGGCTATGCAGGTACCTCACAAAGACCCACAGAGAGTCCTACCTTCCCTCCTGTTGACCCTAAGGATTAAGCCTGTCCCTTGTTCTTAATTAAGTATTTTTATCAGCAATCTTCATCTCCCAAATCAAACATCCAGTTCCTCAGTCTTCAGAATTTTGCTATTAGTGAACCAATAGACATGCTATATCAACACCAACATTTTATACTGTCTTGCTCTGTGCCAAGCTCTCGAGCTATCAAACTGAATAAATAATCTGTCTTCCAGGAGCTCAGTCGGGAGATGAAGGTGGGCATGTAGGAAGATAAATTACAGCCTGGCTCAGAGGCTGCGTGTTAAGCAGGAGAGTTCAGTGACTACTAAAGCCCACTGACTCCAGACTAAGAGGCGATCTTAAAATTTGAGCCTCCCAAATTTTAGTTTTTAACCCTTTGCCAGATGATTTTCTCACTTGAAAAGCATAGTGAAGATGGAAAAAAATGGCAAAGAAGAGGAAGGAGACCCAAAGCAAGCTAGAAGAGAGGAGAAAGGGGGTGATTATCAACAGTTAGGAAAAGCAGTCCCTTGGGACAGCAAGGAAATCAAACCAGTGAATCCTAAAGAAGTCAACCCTGAATATTCATTGGAAGGACTGATGCTGACGCTCCAATACTTTGGCCACATGATGTGAAGAGCCAACTCATTAGAAACGATCCTGATGCTGGGAAAGATTGAGGNATCCTAAAGAAGTCAACCCTGAATATTCATTGGAAGGACTGATGCTGACGCTCCAATACTTTGGCCACATGATGTGAAGAGCCAACTCATTAGAAAAGATCCTGATGCTGGGAAAGATTGAGGACAGAAGGGGGCGACAGAGGATGAGATGGTTTGATGGCATCACCGACTCAATGCACATGAGTTTGAGCAAACTCCGGGAGTTGGTGATGGACAGGGAAGCCTGGTGTGCTGCTGTTCATGGGGTTGCAAAGAGTCGGCCACGACTGAGCAAGTGAACAACAACAACAAGAAAAGCAGGGAGAAAAAAAAAACTCCTGTAACATAGGGAGGGAGGAGAGAAATCAAAACTAACCAAACATCATGAGCTCAGGGTCTGTAGGAATGTAAGTGACTAGGCAGAAAATGTAAATTGGGGGACTGAGGATGGAAGATAATCAGACCAAAAGGAATGGTGATACCACAGTCTGCAATCTTCTGCCCCAAGAAGAGACCCCCAGCAACACTGGTGAGCACTTAATATCTTTACACACATGCATATGCATGCGTGCACAAACACACACACAGCCCTTCTCTGAAGGAGCTGACAACTACAACCCAGCCAGGGATGATGGTGGTACAAGCAGACAAGTTCACATACATGCGGAACTGACAATTAAGCACACAAGCTGGGAAAAATAATTTTCATAGATATCTCCTGAGTCATCTCTCTGAAGCCAATTAATTACTGCAAAACCCGGGGATAATCCCCAACACCGAGAGGACCTCATCAGACCCACAGATCCCCAGGAAGTGACGCAGAGCAGTGCTTTTTAAACTTTATCGTGCATTTGAATTAACTAGAAATCTTGTTACAATGAAGATACTAATTCAACAAGTTTGGAGTGGGACCAAAGATTTTGGATTTCTATTAAGCTCTGAGCTGATGCTGCTGGGCAGCTGTTTGAATGAGAAGAATACGAAGAACCCTTTCTCTCCTGCTACAAAATAGAAAATTGATGACAGGGGCAGAAAGGATCAGCCAGATTATATGAATACAATCTAAAAGGAGGCAGTTTAAAGTGAGGCCAAGGAAAAGCTGGAATTAGTCCACTGCTGGAACAGAATGAATGGGAATTGACATTTATTAAGCATCAGTTTTGTACCTGGCACGTTCACACACATTCTCTCTCACAAATCCTGGGAAGAACGGGATTCTCCTTTTACTGTCATGAATGTTTAGGAACTGTCCTAAAGTTAATAAGTTCACATCAAACCAAGGTCTATCTGACTCAAAAGGCTTTTTCCTCTAAAACAATTGACTCTGAAAAGTCGAATTCAGGATACAGCCAATCTTGAGGCAGGAATTTTAAGGAGAAACCATGTAAAGCTGCAGCCTCTCTTTTCTAAACATGAAGTCCTACAGGGTAACTAAAGGAAATACAATTAAAGATTCCATTGCAAAATTCTAACATACAGAGTAAACTTACATGACCATATACAGTAAATACCCTAGAGCCAAAAAATAAACACAAATTTGCTTCCCAAAGGAGACTTGTTCTTCCAGGTAAACATTAAAACCAAAATTGCCCCAAAGCCTAAACAATGTAAGCACCACAGTAGACCAGAAAATACATAAAGAAAATTTACAAAGTGTCAGTGTATCTGAGTTTTAATTTTCAAAATAGAATACTGTCCTTTCAGATTTGATGTAGTCCACAGCACATCAAGAAACACTACCCAAATGCTATTTTACACTCTAATTCTAATGGATTAAAAAAAAAAAATGCAAGAATTTAGCTTAAAGAGACAGTACATCTCACAATGAGCTCACCAGCATTACCAGCTGGGACCAGTTAACCACATTTACCAAATAAGGCAAGTTTTTCAATGCTTAAAATCTTTCTACAGTGAGCTCACTTCACTTCTCACCGGGTTTCTAAAGTAATTGTAGAGGTCATCTCTCCACCTCAGGGCCAGTAAATCACCAGGCTCTCCATGCAAACAAAGGCACACAGTCCCTGGAGAGCATTCGGTTTGGCTTTATTACTGACTGTACACAGAAGAAAAAGACACAAAATCTACTCTAAAGGCTGAACAGCAGGAAGCTGTATGAAGCAAAATCTATTCATAAAATCAGTGAGAGCTGCTTACCATTGTGAATAAAAATGGCAGATCTTACTTTAATATATTTGTCCAGTTGCAGAACATGCTTCTTGTTATCTAGGCCTGAGTCTACACAAACATATCCACAGATTTTAATAATCTTGGTTAACAAATGAATCATCTTATCTGCAGTCCTCCCTCCATTTTTCCCCATTTAATTGACTGCTTTTGTATAGTGTAACTGTGCACATGGACAACAGAAAGTTAAATCTATGGTGAAGTTTATCACATTCCTACTTAAAATGACACTCTTAAGAGAAGGGGTGTCCACCCTCTGTAGCAGTTCATGCTTGTATTTGAAACCTAAACAAAAGCCTGCAATTGTAAGTGGTTTTGACCTGGCCTTGTCCATTCTCCTTCAGATGTAATAAAGATTTTTCACCTTCTTCTTATGAATGGCCTGTGTGCCAAACCGTAGCCATAAACTGAGCATATGTACTTGGCTTCAAAGGTAAAATACTCACAAAAAGATAAATATACTTCGTATTAAAACTCTGGCTTATGTTATAAACATGACTTTAGTCACGTGCCCATAGGGTCAGAAAGAGTCGGACACGACTGAAATGACTGACAACAAGCACACGGGTGCTGAAGGTCACACCCAATCTTATCTTGTTAAAAATTCAGTAGTGTTCCAACATAGGAAGCTTAATATGCTACTCATGCTAACTCTGTGATATCAGAGAAGGTCTTGCTTTTGGGACTTTTGTTTATTTTTTATTGAAGTATACTTGATTTACAATCTCATGCTAGTTGCAGATGTACAGCACAGTTACTCAGTTATACGTAAATGTTTATTCTCTCAGGTCCTTTTCCCTTATGCTGCTGCTGCTAAGTCACTTCAGTCGTGTCCGACTCAGGGGTGTCAGTGGGAGGGTGTGTGTGTGGAGTGGGGGGGCGGTGACGGCCCTTCCGGGGGTAATTCCTGACAATTTAAGAATGAGAGAGCCGAGCACCCAGAGATTACAGAGCAGTGGGGGAGCAGCTACTATCTGATCCCCACAAGCCAGTCTCACTTTCCCAGTCACACTTCTCGTCCTCAACTGGAGCATGGGAGAAAAGTTTCCACAGACACATCGCAGACAGAATCGTGAGTGTGGAAAAAAGATGTGTTAGTCGCTCAGTTGTGCTCAACTCTTTGAGACCCCATGGACTGTAGCCCACCAGACTCCTCTGTCCATGGGATTCTCCCGGCAAGACGATCACAGTGGGTTCTAGTCAACTATCATACAATAAACCAGGGGAGAGAAAAAGGGAGCACACACCTGGAGAAAAATCCAAAGGTGCCAGCAGTAAACTTCCCAACAAAGACGCTGCACCAGGGATGCCCGAGACCCCCCACTCCTTAACCACACAGCCCACAAGGTTCTGCTCTGCAGGTTTTCTGGGAGAAGAATTTTTTACAGAAACAAATGTGTTGCCATGTTCATCTCCTCTGGGGCTGAGGCAGAAGAAAGGCAGAGGAAGGAGGTGACAGCTCTGTGCATTCAGAGCCTCGCTTCTTCCTGAGTTCAATACTGAAAACTTGGAAAATGCAAATTCCAACAACAGATACTGAAATGCTACACGTTATTCAAGGCAAAAGACACCAGTTTCAAGGATGGTCTAGAAACTCACTCTCTTTCTCAGAGGCCAATAACCAGAAGACAGAAGCCTGCTTCCAACCCCAGCGGGGGAGAATGGATGGAGTCTGTGCGTGGGGCTTAGGGGGAGACGTGCGGGAGGAAGAAGACAGCACCTAGGGGGGCAGGAGCCACAGAACTGAGGCCTTGGCTGTGAAGCAAGGCTCATATGCTGAGAGGTCAGTCAGATGAGCAGAAGTCGCACTGTGAGAGTGCATTTTGTGCACTGAATCCTAAGTTTCTATAACACAAGCTTCCATCAACAGCCCCCAAAGAAACTTCCAAAATGAGAAACGGAGTGGGGAGAGTCATAAAGAAGGGGCTCTGCCCCTGGTACAGAGGATGTGAGGCTCTACCCAGAAAGGGCTCGAGACTGCCCCACAGACCAGCAGCCAGTGCTTCCTGACCCGCAGCTGTACCTCCCACCTTCCTGATTAGGGTCAGTGCAATGCCAAGCGGCATTCAAGCCCAAACAAACCACAGAGTGTAAAAGTCGAGTTGTGCTTGTTTATATTCGCAACCTTAAGATTAAACATTTGCAGGGAGATGTCAGTGTTTTCAACACAGAAAAACAGAAGCCAAGGTTAACTTCCTGGAGTTTAAGTGATAAATTTAAGCATATTTAGAAAATTCCATTAACTTCTGGTCACTTTAATCAACGGATAACTTTCACTACATAATGTATTAACTGCAAACGTATTACTAGTTCTTTCACATGACCTTACACAAGTGTCCCTCCCTGTCTGTGAAGTGGGGAGCCCTGTCAGGAAGCACACCCTCTGCAGCTGCCCTGTTTCCAGAGCTGGCCGCAGTCACACCCAGCGACTGTGCCCTTGGGAATCTGTGCTGTTCTAAAGGGACAGTCAGGGAAGGCAATGGCACCCCACCCCAGTACTCTTGCCTGGAAAATCCAATGGACGGAGGAGCCTGGTGGGCTGCAGTCCATGGGGTCGCTAACAGTCGGACAGACTGAGCGACTTCACTTTCACTTTTCTCTTTCATGCATTGGAGAAGGAAATGGCAACCCACTCCAGTATTCTTGCCTGGAGAATCCCAGGGATGGGGGAGCCTGGTGGGCTGCCGTCTATGGGGTCACACAGAGTCGGACACGACTGAAGTGACTTAGCAGCAGCAGCAGCAGCAAAGGGACAGTGAAGGGAAAGTCGCTCAGTCCTGTCCAGCTCTCTGCGACCCCACGGACCATACAGTCCAATTCTCCAGGCCAGAATACAGGAGTCGGTAGCTGTTCCTTTCTCCAGGGGATCTTCCCAACCCAGGGATCAAACCCAGGTCTCCTGCACTGCAAGAAGATTCTTTACCAGCTAAGCCACAAGGGAAGCCCAACTCAGTGAAAGTACACACTCGATTTCAAAGACCGAGGACAAAAAACCCACAACTTCAAATGTCTCCTTGAACATTTTTCTCTTGATTACACACTGTGCAGAGAAGAGAGGACACAGCAGGCCTGAGGCTGCTATCTTCAGAAAGGCTTACCTGCAAACCTGACCTTTCCGGATGTCTGAGAACTTGACTGGTGAAGAACTCCCACCCTGTCAACTGCTGCAAACATCCCCTGAACTCAAAGAGTGGCTCACTGTGCCTTAGTGTGAACAATGGGGGAGGGGGCGGTGATCTGGCAGCCTTGCCCACACCCAGTGACCAGCAGAAGGCTGGCCTCAGCCCTTCTCTCTGTCTGTGGGTCTGAGCCACTCGGACACCAGAAAACATGCTTTTCTTCTGGGGGTCTGGAATTTTAGTGACCACTGTCCTCACACAGGCCTTGGGCAGCCAACTTGACCTGGACTCCACGTGCGGGTGAGCATCTCTGATGAACGACACCTCCCGTCATGTCCTGACTTACTGCTGTGGGGCTTCCCTGGGGGAAGGGCCATGGGAACTGCACCTGGTCTCTCTGATTGGCCCCTGTGCACCTCCTCCCCTGGACAGTGCATGCTGTATCCTTTCCAGATTACACACTGTGCAGAGAAGAGAGGACACAGCAGGCCTGAGGCTGCTATCTTCAGAAAGGCTTACCTGCAAACCTGACCTTTCCGGATGTCTGAGAACTTGACTGGTGAAGAACTCCCACCCTGTCAACTGCTGCAAACATCCCCTGAACTCAAAGAGTGGCTCACTGTGCCTTAGTGTGAACAATGGGGGAGGGGGCGGTGATCTGGCAGCCTTGCCCACACCCAGTGACCAGCAGAAGGCTGGCCTCAGCCCTTCTCTCTGTCTGTGGGTCTGAGCCACTCGGACACCAGAAAACATGCTTTTCTTCTGGGGGTCTGGAATTTTAGTGACCACTGTCCTCACACAGGCCTTGGGCAGCCAACTTGACCTGGACTCCACGTGCGGGTGAGCATCTCTGATGAACGACACCTCCCGTCATGTCCTGACTTACTGCTGTGGGGCTTCCCTGGGGGAAGGGCCATGGGAACTGCACCTGGTCTCTCTGATTGGCCCCTGTGCACCTCCTCCCCTGGACAGTGCATGCTGTATCCTTTCCAGGGAGTAAGTCTCATCTGTGTAAGACTATAGGCTGCAAGTCCTCAGGAAGTCACCAGCCCCAGGGCTGGCTGTGAGGACCCAGGCACAGTTAGAGTCAAAGAAGTGGGATTTGCTGGAACCATCCTGACTGTGAAATATGGTGAAAGCTTGTTTGGAAAAAGAAAGATGAAGAGGCGGAGGTGAAAGGCCTTTGGTGCCTGGCGGGCTGCGGAGGCGCCGTCTGTAAGTGGATCAAGCTTCCTATGAACTTCAACTGCGACACGCCCGGCCGAGGAGATGTGGTTTGCAGATTCTCGGGCGGTTCTTGGCTGGTCTGGATGACGCAGGTGGGAGCAAGTGCAGCTCCTGACACACCTTCTCTGTTCCCATCAGGTGGGGAAGGAAAGACCCAGATTTTCCAAAGGTGAGTCTGGATGAGCCTTGTGTGGGAGGAGTCAAGGTTAAGCTGGGTTACAGAGGCTGAAGCAGAGCTTCATGAACCGGGAAGAGAGGGGGAGGCAAGCCCTGCAGCAGCTGCTGCATTGGCCCCGCCCTGCCCTGCCCTCCAGCCAGGACCCCAGGCCGCACAGAGCCAACCCTGTCAGTGCGAGCTCAGCACTGGGGATTTGGGTGACTGTGCAATGAGAAGACAGAGGGAGAGGGGTGAGGCTGCACTCTGTGGCTATGGCATCAGAATGAATAATGAAAACTGATGTAAATGCATGGCTGCCATTTCACCACTGCTAGAGGGCTCATCTCAATCAAAGAAGCTGCAAAAAGAAAAATATACTGGTGAGCCACGGAGTCTAGCTTTTCACCACTGGTGGCAGATTGGAATTTAAGCTCTTTGAATATTAGAAATAGAACAAATTTCCATAACTGGTGATGGCTGCTATTATTTTTTTCTATCAGCGCTTGTGGAAGAGACATGGAACAGGAAGAAAAGCACTCTCCAGGGGGACACACTCTTGGAGGTTTTTCTGGAGTTTTCAAAAGCAGTTTTTAGTTTGCTAATGAGCTGTCTTGAATCTGACGTCTGCCCCTTCGGGTTGATGACTTCCCAGCCTCTAAGCAAGTGACTCAGACCTGCAGATGGACAGAGAGAAGGGCTGAGGCCAGCCTGCTGGTCAGTGGGTGTGGGCAAGAGTGTCAGGCCACATCTCAGCCTGGCCGCCTCCCAAGAAAAGCTGAGACTCAGACCCAGGGAGCAGCAGGTTCAGGACGCTGCTCTGTGAACTGTAGGCTATGAAAACACTGCGGGTGCTGGCTGGCTGGGTCACCTGCATCCATCTGCCCACAGGAATGTTCTCTGACCACCAGAAACCAGGCTGTGGATTAGCTGTACGATCCTGGTTGAGAAACAACTGCCTAATGCATGATTCCTGTAAAATGGACAGCCAGACTGGGTGGGCAAGCTAGGGCTGTGAGCCTCCTTGCCCCCGACAGCTGGCTCGCAAGCCACCAAGCCCTTGAGGGGCAGCGGGTGATTAAATGCCCTGTTCCTGGACAGGCTGTGTTAGGCTGCTCCCGGTAAATAACTGCAACAAAAGGCTCAGGTTGTATGAAGCTATTTTAAACTTCTGTAAAAATTCATGATTTCACATTGACCCCTCCTGAACAAGATGCACCTGTCTGGTCAAACTATGTGAAAATTTACTTTGTCAAAATGCACCTCAAAATGCTCCACTGTAACCATTCCTTTCTCATGAAGATCTGCATGAGAATAAGGAATAGCTGTGCAAGACTGTAAAGCTGTGATTATTGAATGGGACATAATGGCTTACAAAGTAAAGGAGAAAAACCAAAACGCCAGGATCAAAAGACACAGTGGGGTGGGGGAGTGAGGGGCATTAATGGACATGTTTTCAAAGCCCCACCTGAAGTTTTCCCTCCACCTTCCCCCAAAAGATAAATGAAGAAACTCCCTGCACCACCTTTCGAAGCAAATGCCAGTGCCAAAGTTCAAAGTGTCTGCGCCTGGCAGTGCTGACCATGGACAGTGGGGCTGACTCAGCTCCTGCAGCTTCCAGGACGCTCCGCTCAGATGCTGTCCAACTTGAGCAGAGGGTGAACTGGTGTGGCAGACAAGGATGCCATCTGGAACTGACTGCTGCAGGCAGCCCCTGAACCCAAGGACAGGAGCGGGTGATTACTGGCCAGGAGGAAGACCACAGGGGCTGTGAACCAGGCTGGGGTGCCTGACACAGCAGACCCGGTTTCCAGGGCACTGGTGTGTCATTTGGGGTGCCCCTGCTGGGTGGTCCCTAATTATCCAGCATGGCCTCAGCCCTGAGGATGTAGCCCACTGGCCAGAGCCACACTGGGCCAGTGCTGATACCTCAGATGACAAGCCCTTGGGGGCTCTGACTCGCCATCAGGGGACCCCTGAGAGACAGGCCACGAGGAAGGTCAGGCTGTGTCTGGTGACTTGGACCAGAGAAGCATCCAGGGATGGGGCAGGCAGCTGGAGCCTCCATCATGAAACTGAGGAGGCTGCTGTGACTCAGTGACTCAGGAGGTTTGAGTCCAGAGCGAGGGCGAAGTCTGGGCTGCGGGTCCCAAGGTCCCTCACAGGGGACAAGGCAGTTTGGATCCAGCTCCCAGGGCGCCGTTGATCTCCCGTGGGACTGCTGGCGGCACCGTCTTGTGTGGGTGCCCTGAGCATCTGTGCCCCTCTCCCCGTGTTTAGCAGCATCACCAGGACACCATCCTGTCAAGGTCAGGATGTGGTGCATTTAGCAGCATCAACAGGTCCCTGACCCGTCGCAGACAGGATGCATTGCACTAGGGGCTGGGATCAGGCTCTGTTTTCACATCTCAGAACTCCATTATTTTCCTTCCATGGTGACGTGGGTCTTCCATGTGATGAAGGAATGGATTGGCCTGCCTTTATGTCATGATTTCACTGTGTGTTTCACTCAAACAAGACCACATGATGTGTCTGCACTGGGTCGAAGCCAAAGACTCCTGAGTCTCACGTGGAAATCCTGGTACCTTCTTTTACAGTGTTTGCAGAAGTACAGCTCTATGCCACATGGCCTCTCACCTTCCTAAAGAGAGGAGACAGCGGAGCCATCCTCCCTGCTGACCGTCACGGCCGCTCTCTGCTTGTCACCATGTGTGCCAGGCACGTGAGGTGACAGTTCTGGTGTGATGGGGGATACCCATGACCCACCAGAGGATGCTCTGCAGAAAAAGGTTCAGAGGACAAGGATCTGAGTCTCAGATGAGGAGAAGAGGGCCAGGCAGACAGAGGTGATCTAAGTCATGGAGGAACCACGTGCAAAGGCCCAGAGGTAAAGGCCCATGGACGCCCAGCAGGTGTCCATGCTGATGGAGGAGACCCTGGGGCAGAGCCCCGCCTGTGCAGGGACAGAAGCTTCCTGTGGCCCCAGGCCATGGAGATGCCTACACACAGCTCCAGAGCCATACGCGGGCGGAAGATGCGCCTGAGTGTAAACTACAACAGCAAGTGATGCTGGCCACGAGGACGGCCCTTCCACTGTCAGAACAGGGACGTGCAGGTGAGTCTCCAGTGTGCTGTGTGACAGGAGGGGAGCGTTGCTCCCAGAAACCCCTACGGGAACGGTGCTGACTGCAGTGTGCAGACTGCTCCAGGGTGTGGGTTGAAGGACGGCAGGGCGGAGTCCCCAAGGAAGATCACAGGACCACAGAACAGGTCTCACCAGGATGGGGTAATGAAAGAAGGGGAGTCCTGCAACCAGACAGACATGCAAGTGCAGGGCACGTGGAGAGGGAGGAACTGAGCCTCTGAGCTGCACGGACCCCCAGACCAGGGTTGCCGGGACCTGCTTCTCGAGGGAACAGGGCTGTGTGCAACTGCCTCCAGACTGCGGGTATTTGGGTAGTATCAGTTCCCTGGGTCTGTGGAGACTTAGCCAGGAAGCAGGGCCTCCACAGGAGTCTCAAAGGAGGCCCCCACCTCCCCCTTGCCTCCTGGAAACACTCAGGAATGGGGGGGAGCAGAAAGTAGCCACCCTGTGATGGTTTTTAAACCCCCTGGAGATCCAAGGCTCCCCACATTTGCAGAGAACTCAGGGTGCTGGGGGCCAGGACATAATCTGCTCCTGAAGCAAGATGAACACATGTGCTGGAGCACCCACATGCTGGCTTCTGCCTGGGACAGTCCGGGATGCTTCCCCAAGAGGAACCAAGGGATGCTAAGAAGTGTGAGTTCTTTGGGGCTGAGGCACAGGTGAGAAGGGAGGTCAGCGAGGGCAGAGGAGACAGAGCAGACACTTGGGGTCCGCAGGAAGGTGAGCACACAGGAAGAGGGCTGCGGGCTTGGCCAGGGCCGGGAGGATCTTGGCTGCTGCCAGCCAGGCCACTTGCTTCCTCGGTGCCACATGAGATGCCTGGATGGCAGAGTGCCAGGCCAGGCAGGTCGGGATCCTGGCTCTGAGGGCACCTGGGGTGAAGCCCAGGTCTGCCCCACTTGTATCTCACTTGGCCTTGGGATTTCAGGGAGAAGGGCCCTCTTGAGGGGGCACCCCAGGCCCTTGGCTCATTTCTCTGCAGGGGCTGCAGGGAGAAGACGGGAAAGAAACAGCAGTGGGAACAACAGTCCTGAACCTCGGGGGCCAAGGAAGAGCGAACACAGGGCATAAGCAAAGGAACCTGTCCTGAGAAAGTCACGTTCAGAAACCTTGTAAGTCAGCCTGTGGAGGAGCAGCAACGGCCAAGAGGGGGCTGCAGACCCAGGCCTGCCGGGGAGCCTGGTGCCCAGGACGGATGCAGGCGTTGCCCAAGGGACCCGGGCCATCATTCTGTGAGGGGCCGCCCAGCGCATCACTGGCGTGTGCCTGAGTCTGAGCAGTGCACTCGCCAGGCCCTCAAAGCCAATAAAAGAAAAGCCAGGAGTGTAAGGGAATCACGAGCTTCCTCTTTAAAATTAAAAATGCCTTTGGCTGCATTAAAGCAGTAAGGATGCTTGGAATTTAAATGAAGTTTGTGAGAGCCTTGGAAAGACCAGGGGACTTAGAGCCTGAAGACCCAGCTTAATGTTTGAATTTTGCTACTTATTTTATGACTGTTTTGACATTTACTTAAATTCTCAGAGTCTCCATTTCACCTTTAAAGTTGGGATAATAAAAATGGCAGCATGGAAGGACACCTTAGTGACATGAATGGGAAACGCATACAGAACCCTTGGTGTTGCAAGGTGCTGCTGCTGGCCCCCGGGAGGCCAGGCATCTGGGAAGAGAGCCAGAGACTGATTTGGTGCATCCTCGGGTCGGGGCAGCTCAGACCCACAGGCCACAGGCAGCCTTGCTCTGGCCGAGACACCTGAGCAGGCTGAGCCTCCTCACTTGGAAAAGGAGGAGGAGGGAGCAGTCGGTCACCGGGGTGCCTTGCAGACTCGGGCTCAAAATGTTCTGTCACCCATACGGAGTCTGTGCACATCCATCAACAATGGATACACGCTGTGCAGCGTGCAGCATGTGTGCACCACACACACGCATCTACTGTGAACACACACGCACCAGCGCACACACACGTGCCATGCAGCACGTGCGCACCACACACACACGCATCTACTGTGAACACACATGCACCAGCACATACACACGTGCCATGCAGCACATGTGCACCACACACACGCATCTACTGTGAACACACACGCACCAGCGCATACACACGTGGCATGCAGCATGTGTGCACCACACACACACGCATCTACTGTGAACACACACGCACCAGCGCACACACACATGCCATGCAGCATGTGTACACCACACACACGCATCTACTGTGAACACACA
>SJYX01023526.1:558359-578597 GCA_006410675.1 Oreotragus oreotragus | reverse complement strand
ACCCCCCTCCCACCTTCCACCCCACATCATCCCTCTGGATCATCCCCATACACCAGCCCCAAGCATCCTGCATCCTGCATCGAATATAAAACCACTTCCAGTTTGCAGGAAAGAGACAGGGCCAGACTTGGCTCAGTTTGCAAATCCTTAAATATAAAGAATAAAAAGTATATTCTCAGCTCAAGAAAGGAAACAAAGAACACCCTTACACTCTTCAGGGTGGAAAGCATCGTAAGGTAGAATAGAAGAACCTGGGTCTCCACTGCGAAACTTGCTCTGAGCTGGCGCTGGTGCAGAAAAGTTGGCAAAACCCCTCACAGGAGGGTAGGCTCACGTCCTCCTGTGCCTCCCTTCCTTGGGGAACTTGGTAACAGCAGAATTCACAGACAGAGAGATAAGCTTCTCATGCCCAAAGGGAAGGGCAGAAGTAAATTTNCAGAAAAGTTGGCAAAACCCCTCACAGGAGGGTAGGCTCACGTCCTCCTGTGCCTCCCTTCCTTGGGGAACTTGGTAACAGCAGAATTCACAGACAGAGAGATAAGCTTCTCATGCCCAAAGGGAAGGGCAGAAGTAAATTTTAAAAGGAAACATGCTGCTGACTGGAGAACTATACTGACTTGAAAAGCATTACAATGGCAACAGCTACTGAATCAAAGCAGAAGATGAGAAAGGTAGTGCCAGAAAGAAACTGGAGGGTTAACAAAGAGGCTCCTCTGTGAACTCCATGGAAAAGACCAGGACTCCAGCGCTTTGTAATGGCTGAAGCGTAGTCAGCGGGAGTTTACAGTCAAAAACCTTTGCGATCGGCCACAGGCTTGAGGTTGTCTTCTCTAGTGCCTTCCAGCTGGTGAGATCCTCTACTCCAAGCCTTTATGGCAGGCGGTACACAGGCATGATTGGAGGCCCTGATGATTTAACCAAATATATCCTGAATATTCTACTGAAGATGTTGATAAATTATTGACTAGTAGCGTGTTCTCTCTGACTCTGCCTCTCACAATGCTCACAAATTATCTTCTTGAAATACAGATTCAAGGTTCAACTGGCATCATGAAAACAGGGTCACGATCAGGGACATGTGCCTTAGAGACCAACTGCCTGGGTTCAACCCCTGCTTTGTTGCATACTAGCTACCAAATCGGGAAAGGAGTACATCAAGTCTGCATACTGTCACCCTGCTTCTTTAACTTCTATGCAGAGCACATCATGCAAAATGCCAGGCTAAAGGAAGCACAAGCTGGAATCAAGATTGCCAGGAGAACTAGCAATAACCTCAGATATGCAGATGACACCACCCTTATGGCAGATCCTAGAAAACTGTCTGATGTAAATGATCATTATCTAGCCTATCCTGATCACCATAATTATCATTTACCAAACAACTCCCTGGTGCAGCACAAAACTCCCCACTATTCTGCCCCAGCTGAGTATTTTTCACTGATTTGCTCCTGAGTGAAATTTTCACAAATTAGCATTTTTCACTAATTTTACTGCCCCATTTTTCACTAATTTACCCACGTCTTCTATTTTCATACACAGGCTAAGCCCAGATGCAATCTTTACTCATACTGTGGGTTACAGCATACTAAAAAATACCAGATTACATCACGTGTATAGAAGTATATTGGCACATATAATCACTGCTTGTGTTTTGTTTTTATTTCTATTGGAGCAAAGTTGCTTTACAACATTGTGTTAGCTCCTGCTGGAGAACAAAGTGAATCAGCAAAATGCACATTCATATCCCCTTTTCTCCAGATTTCCTTCCTGTGTAGGTCACCACAGATCACTGAGTAGAATTCCCTGTGCTATTCTCACTCCTTATATATTTTATATATAGTAGTGTATATGTGCGGAGAAGGCAACAGCACCCACTCCAGTACTCTTGCCTGGAAAATCCCATGGGCGGAGGAGCCTGGTAGGCTGCAGTCCATGGGGTCGCGAAGAGTCGGACACGACTGAGCGACTTCACTATCACTTTTCACTTTCATGCACTGGAGAAGGAAATGGCATCCCACTCCAGTGTTCTTGTCTGGAGAATCCCAGGGATGGGGGAGCCTGGTGGGCTGCCGTCTGTGGGGTCGCACAGAGTTGGACACGACTGAGCAACTTCACTTTCACTTTTCACTTTCATGCACTGGAGAAGGAAATGGCAACCCTCTCCAGTGTTCTTGCCTGGAGAATCGCAGGGACGGTGGAGCCTGGTGGGCTGCCATCTGTGGGGTCGCACAGGGTCGGACACAACTGAAGCGACTTAGCAGCAGCAGCAGCAGTGTATACATGTCAATCCCAGTCTCCCAGTTTGTCCCAATCCCTCTACCCCCTTGGTAACCATAAGCTGGTTCTCTACTTCTGCTTTGCGAATATGTTCATCTGTACCATTTGCCTAGATTCCACTTACAAGTGGTATTTTACCATATGTGTTTTTCTCTAATTTACTTTGTCTGTATGACAATCTCTAGGCCCATCCACATCTCTGTAATTGGCACTGTTTTGTTCCTTTTTAAGGCTGATTAACATTTTATTGTACACATGTACCAGAGCTTCTATATCCATTCCTCTGTCAGTGGACATTTAGGTTACTTCCATGTCCTGGACATTGTAAATAGTGCTGTAACGTACATCAGAGTGCAGGCATCCTTTCAAATTATGGTTTTCTCTGGATATATGTCTAGGAGTGGGATTACTGGGTCATAGCGTCTGTTTTGTCTTTTAAGGAACCTCTATATTGTTCTCTGCTTTCCTGGTGGCTCAGCTGGTAAAGAATCCACCTGCAATGCGGGAGACCTGGGTTCGATCCCTGGGCTGGGGAGATCCCCTGGAGAACGGAAAGGCTACCCACTCCAGTATTCTGGTCTGGAAAATTCCATGGACTGTTTA
Source organism: Oreotragus oreotragus (assembly GCA_006410675.1). Classification (NCBI taxonomy): domain Eukaryota; kingdom Metazoa; phylum Chordata; class Mammalia; order Artiodactyla; family Bovidae; genus Oreotragus; species Oreotragus oreotragus. The sequence goes on along the minus strand of SJYX01023526.1, from coordinate 575,717 downwards.
GTCCATGGGGTCACAAAGAGTCAGACAAGAATGAGCGCTTTCACTTTACTTCATGCTGTTCTCTGCTTCCCTTTGTTCTCTGCTTCCCTGGTGGCTCGGATGGTTAAAAATCAGCCTGCAATGTGGGAGACCTGGGTTCGATCCCTGGGTTGGGAAAATCCCCTGGAGGAGGGCATGGCAACCCACTTTAGCATTTTTGCCTAGAAAATTCCCATGGACAGTCCACGGGGTTGCAAAGACTTGGACATGTCTGAGCGACTAAGCATGACCGTACTCTTATAATTCACATTCCCACCAAAGTGTAGAAGAGTTCATGTCTCTCCTCACCTTGTAAATTTTTTTTGATGATGGCCATTTTGCCCAGTGTGAGGTGATATCTCGTTGTAGTTTTGATTTGCATTTCTCTAATAATTAATGATGTTGAGGATCTTTTCCCATGTTTGTTGACCATCTATGTGTATGTATTCTTTGGTGAAATCTCCATTTAGGTCTTCTGCCCATTTTTTCATTGGCTGTTTGTTTTTTGATATACTTTGGAGAGTAATCCCTTGTCAGTTGCTTCATTTGAAAATATCTTCTCCTATTCTGAGGGTTGTCTTTTCGTTTCACTAATGGTTTCCTTTGATCTACAAAAGTTTTTAAGTTTCAATTAGGTACCATTTGTTTATTTTTGTTTTCATTCTTATTACTCTAGGCAGTGGACTGAAAAAGATCTTTCTTTGATTTATGTTAAAGAGTGTTCTTGCCTATATTTTCATCTGTTTTATAGTGTTAGACCTTACATCTAGGTCTTTAATCCATTTTGACTTTATTTTTGTGGATGGTGTTAGAGAGTGTTCTAATTTCTTTCTTTCACATGTAGCTGCCCAGTTTTCCCAGCACCACTTATTGAAGCGACTATTCAATATTATTTTTCCATAGTATATTCTTGACTCCTTTACTACTGAGGTACATGGGTTTATCTCTGAACTTTCTAGTATAGTCTGAAGTCAGGGAGCCTGATTCTTCCAGTTCTGTTCTATCTCAAAATTGCTTTCACTATCCGTAGTCTTTTGTGTTTCCATATAATATGTAAAAAATTTTGTTCTAATTTTTTGAAAAATGCCATTCATAATTTGATAGGGATCGCACTGAATCTGTAGATTACTTTGGTAGTAGAGTCATTTTCACAATATTGATTCTTTTATTACAAGAATGTGTTATCTTTCTCCATTTCTTTGTGTTTTCTTTGATTTCTTTCATCAGTATCTTCCAGTTTTCTGAGTAAGGTTTTTTGCCTCCTTAGGTAGATTTATCCCTAGGTATTTTACTCTTTTTGATGCAATGGTAAATGAGATTGTTTCCTTAATCCCTCTTTCTGATCTTTTGCTGTTAGCATATAGGAACAGAAGAGAAAAAAAAGAAAAAAAGGCATGCAAGAGATCTCTGTGCCTTAATTATGTATGTTGCAACTCTTCCAAATTCATTGATGAGCTCTAGCGGTTTTCTGCTAGCATATTTACAATGTTCTATGTAAAGTATAATGTCATCTGCAAACAATAACAGTTTTACTTCTCTGCCAATTTGGATTCCTTTTCTTTCTTTCCTTTAGCACTTATTGTAAAGCTGACTTGGTGGCGCTGAATTCTCTCAGCTTTTGCTTGTCTGTAAAGCTTTTGATTTCTCCACTGACTCTGAATGAGATCCTTGCTGAGTAGAGTAATCTTGGTTGCAGGCCTTTTCCTTTCATCACTTTAAATATATCATGCCACTCCCTTCCCTTGCACGTTATTTGTTACTTTTCCTTTGCTGCTTTTGATACTTTTTCTCTATATTCAGTTTTTGTTAGTTTTATGAATATGGGTCTTGGCATGTTCCTCCTTGCATTTATCCTGTATAGGACTTTCTGCCCTTCCTGGACTTGGGTGGCTATTTCTTTTCCCAAGTTAGGAAAGTTTTTGACTATAGTCTCTTAAAATATTTTTCACAGACCCTAGCTCTTTCTCTTCTTCTTCTTCTGGAATCCCTATAATTTGAATATTGGTGCATTTACTACTGTTCCAGAAGTCTCTAAGACTGTCCTCATTTTTTTTTTTTAATTCCACAGCAGCTATTTCCATCATTCTACCTTCCAGTTCACTTGTCCTTTCTTCTGCCTCAGTTATTCTGTGCATATATAGTCAACGAATTGTGCTATTATGTGTATTTCTTAATGCAGTTCATGGTTTTTGTTACTGTTAAAAAAAGTGGTAAAAGCAACAGCCCTAATCACACTAAAATATATCAAGCTTTTAAGCCACATTGCAAAATTTTTTGCCACTACCACTTTTCCTTTGTCAAGGATGCTATTTGCCAGCCTTTAAACTGCACCTGTGGAATATCATAATTTCAAAAAGGGCTATGCCAGCCCCCCTTCCCCTGTTAGGCAGAACTGTTTCTTCCACTGTGCATATATAAGACTGCAGGCATATTTCAGATATACCACTAACCCCATTCCATCTTAATTACCTGTGTCCCTGGGGCTTCCTCGGCTATTCTCTTAGCTGCATGAAGGTAAGCATCATATTTTGTTTTTGAGTCTACAAGACTGAACACCATGTCTAGTTAGTATAAAGCAGATCAATACTGCAGTTGAATGTTTTGTATCAGCAACTTAAGGCAAGATGACTGATGGCATGCTCATCAGATTTCTAATGACTCAGAGTTTGGAAAGGAGAATGAGGTAGTAGAGAAACTGTCAATATGTTAGATGATAAACTCTAGATGCCAAAAAACTCATGACTTTGGAATGAAGTAACTGAAACCTAAGTTTCACCACCAAATCCAAAAAGCCTACCAGACAAGCATGTACTCAAAGAAATCTAGTTAATAGACGCTGAGATTTTACTTTGACTGGAAGAAACAATGTGGCATGAACAGTGAAAAGGTAAATAATTTTAATAGTCAATATTGATACTTTTAAAATGTGGTAATTAGGGGCTTCATGTTCAATTTCCACTACTAATTGTTTTTAACAAGAAAGCTGAAAAAATGAAGCTGTTTATAGAAAACAAGAGTTGGTAGGTTAAACCAACATGATATTAAAAAAAAAAAAAAAGAAAAACCAAAACCTAACAGGGATGTTGAACAAATTCAGATGCTTCCTGGCAATTTTCACATTTGGTAGTCAGGAACTTTTTTTTTTTTCTTTTCCTGAACTAGACATGAAAATGTTCTGTATTTCCAAGGTAACAAAAGGTTTTAATTGACTGTTTAGAGGAAGTAGCCTACGATTCTTCATAATTTTTAAATCTGTGGAAGTTTTCTAAATATTTAACATACTAATTCATAGTCTTTGTTGTTGTTTAGTTGCTAAGACATGTCCAGCTCTTTTGTGTCCCCACGAACTGTGGCCCACCGGGCTCCCCTGTCCATGGGATTACCTGGGCAAGAATACTGGAGTGGGTGGCCATTGCCTTCTCCAGGGGATCTTCCAGACCTAGGGATCAAACCTGTGTCTCTTGCATTGGTAGGCAGCTTCTTTACCACTGAGCCACCAGGGAAGCCCTTCATAGTCTTTAGAAGGTTTCTAATTACTTCAATGTATATTATAGAGTTTTAGTTCTAATTTGATATACATATAATATAGATGATGGCAACAGGAACAGACCAATAGAGAACCATTAAAATTGAAATGCTGGCATAACTCATTTGTAAAACACTCAAAGAATAGATTATAATGTATAATGTATAAAAATTAGTATTCTACAAAATGATTTAGAAAATCCTTCATCTTTCATTTTCTTTCTTAGTTTACCCTGGTAATAAACTTCGATATTTCTCTGTCATTTTTCCCAACGAACAAGCAACTATTACATTGTAAAGTAAAATACAGGCTAGCTTAGGACACTGATGATAGTCATTTTATCAGAGATCCATAGTTAACAACAAATGGTGCTTACTAGACACTAACCTATTTCTAATGCTTGAAACAGACATCTGTTTATATCTGAAACTGCTTTGAATTAAAAAATATAAACATAATATAAAATGCTTCCAGTTTTACTGTCTTCTTTGAGTTGTCCCCAGAAGTAAGTACCAAGTTCCCTAAATATTTCACAATATTTCTAACTACTTAACTGTGGACAAAAAAAAAAGTAAATCCCAGATAGCTTTTCAAGCATCTCAAGGACCACTGGGAAGGCAGTGATCCTGAACAAATAAAGTAGAAGTAAAAATAACAACATATATAGTGATGCTCAGAACCAACACATGTATGCTGAAATGAACTCGAGGAATAAACTCATGTATGAAACTCTTCTGCAGCAGAATAGCCAGTACAAAGGGTACAGGAAAGAATGCACTTACAAATAAAAACACCAAGTCTCAGAACCACCTTGTTATCTAGAGAAGATACAAAATTGACTAGGGCAATTTGCTCTGTGGAGATGGAACTTTTGAACTACTCACAGATGCCCTATGTAGAAGCAAGAGACCTAGAAAATTTTCATTATTGAGTTTCTCCCTCCATCAGGTTAACCCTAAGTAACTGGATTTGCTATGGAGATTTCATTATAAGGAAATAAGTTTGATTCACACTGAAGAAGGGTGACCACTGAAGAATAAAAGGAATCTGAACTGTATAACAGATTTCACTCTTCAGATCTCTGGGTGCTGATTTTAACAATGATGCTCCTTAGCAAGGTTCCACTGTATTTTATCAGTTCTTATTTATATATGGTATTTGTAAACTGTGTGAAAATTTTTAAAACTTATATATTTAACCTAAAAATTAGCATAAGGATCTTTTGTAAAAATATATATCATGCGGAATCTTAAAATATTTCTTAAGTATCAGTCTTCAGGCATCAACGTAAGAATAATTAGGCGGGAAAATGATGATAATCTCAACTTCGTCAAATTATAAGAGCATATCTTCTTATCTGAGCAAACAGGAGCCACTTAATGAAGTTTACAATAATCTATACGTGTATGTAAACACACAGAGACATTCAATATGTAATGTTCCAGTGTGTGTGCTCAGTCATGTCCAATTTTTTGTGACTCCATGGACTGCAGCCCACCAGGCTCCTCTGTCCAAGGAATTTTCCAGGTAAGAATACTGGAGTGGGTTGCCATTTCCTCCTCCAGGGGATCTTCCCAGCCCAAGGATTGAACCCATGTCTCTTGCGTCTCCTACATTGGCAGGAGGACTCTACCTCTAGCGCCGCCTGGGAAGCTCCTAATATATAAAGATGTAATATATATAAATTGACTTGTTCAGTAAAATGGTTTTTGGGTTACATTCCTACCCAGAATTCTAAGTCTATGTGAAGTTCAGCTTTCCCAGTGACTGTCAGATTCTGAAATATACATAAAAACACGACACATTTAGAATTTTCAAAGTACATAGAGACACTGAATGGTACCACTTGTACAGAAATGACTACCGATTCATTGTCTCCAAGGAAAATGGTCTGGTTTGTTTCTCTAGTGGTGGCAATGGGGTCAATTAGGGCTGATAGCAACCTTACAAAGTGCTGTAAAGGATGGTAAAAATACACAATAAATTATATATATATGTGTGTGTGTGTATATATTTAAAAAAAAAAAAAAGGTTTACATTCCATGATGGAGGCAGGTGTCAAAGTACTGAATCAGGTAACAGAAGCCCAGGATCTGAGTCCCAGGCAGAGCACAGTAACCTTGGGGTTACTGGGTCTCAGTCATCTAAAGAATGATGATAGTTCCAACTCTGTAAGATTATATCAGTGATAAGAATAGTGCTCCAGAGATTGTACAGTGTTATTAATTACAAGTAAGGTACATTAAAGAGCCTCTTGCTTGGTAGCCCCATGAATCACTCTATGTAAATATTTAGCAATGAACTTGCATTTGTCTCTGTCCATAAAACAAAGTAAGACAAATTAACCTACATGAACAGTATTTTTACTGCAATACTTTGATTAATGCCGACACAAAGTATTACTACTAATGATAAAATATGAACAATTAACATTGTATTATTTTTCTGAGGGTGAAACCAAGGCTTTAGAAAGTTATTATCCAAGTTTACATTTCTTAAGTATTAAATGCCAGGTTTTGATCTCAAATTTGTATGATTCTACAGAACTGGCTGTTGAACAATTAAAAGACAGTAATCTTGCTCTCTAAACGTGCTAACCAGACAATGTTTCCTTTTCCCAGTATAGAGAAAAGGGATTTGTATTTCTTCAGCATGAAACATGTGGTGGTGGTACTAAAGTACTCTGTAGGCTTGGTCTCATCTCCGGCTAAAATCTAACTCTACGCCTTTCTAGTTATGTGACCTCTGTCCATATGCTGAACCTTTCAGCACCTCATTTTCTTGATCTATCAGTTTTAGCAGTTTTCTTATCTGTCGGGTGTGAGGATTAAATGAGTTTCACCTGGTGGCTCAGCGGTAAACAATCTGCCAGCAATGCAGAAGACTGCCTACAATGCAGGAGACGTGGGTTTGATCTCTAGTTGGGGAAGACTCCCTAGAGAATGAAATGGCAACCCAGTCCAGTATTCTTGCCAAGGAAATGCCATGGACAGAGAAGCCTGGCAGCCTACAGTCCACTGGGTCACCAGAGTTGGGCACAACTTAACAACTAAAGCACCAGCACTCCACCACCGCCACATGGAACATGCTGAGGGCAGGACTTGGTTAACTACTACAAAGAGTAATATTATCGTTTAAAAACATGACCAAAGGACAAAATCAGTTATTCTGTCACTCTATATAACATAATAGAATCTACTGATAGAGGGTACAGTAAAGGAAATTGCAAGTAATTTCTAACCACCTGTCAAATGGTTTTGCCCAGAAACTCAGTCCCAATACAGTCACTGCCAGAGAAGATCTATTTAAGAGAGAGACTCAGCTCAGAGACCAGAGGCAAACATGAACATCCTGACCATTCCCCGAAGGACCTGTTCAAAACAGGAGGAAAGTAAGGTGATCTAAGTCCGTTGAGCACAAGCTCAGTTGCTTCAGCAGTGTCTTGACTTTTTGTGACCCCATAGACTGCAGCACTCCAAGCTTCCCTGTCCTTCACCATCTCCTGGGGCTTGTTCAAACTCATGTCCATTCAGTCGGTGATGCCACCCAACCATCTCATTCTGTCGTCCCCTTCTCCTCTGCCTTCAATCTTTCCCAGCATCAGGGTCTTTTCCCAGGAGTCGGTTCTTGGCATTGGGTGGCCAAAGTAGTGGAGCTTCAGCTTCAGCATCAGTCCTACCAATGAATATTCCAGACTAATTTCCTTTAGGATTGACTGGTTTGATCTCCTTGCAATCCAAGGGACTCTCATTAGTCTTCTCCAACACCAAAGTTTAAAAGCATCCAATACCAAAGAAAGGCAATGCCAAAGAATGTTCAAATTACCACAAAACTGCAGTCATCTCATACGTTAGCAAAGTAATGCTCAAAATTCTCCAAGCTAGACTTCAACAGTACATGAACCAAGAACTTCCGATGTTCAAGCTGGATTTAGAAAAGGCAGAGGAACCAGAAATCAAATTGCCAACATCCATTGGATCATAGAAAAACCCAAGAGAATTCCAGTAGAACATCTGCTTCATTGACTGCACTAAAGCCTTTGACTGTGTGGATCACAACAAACTATGGAAAATTCTTCAAGAGGTGGGAATATCAGACCACCTTACCTGCCTCCTGAGAAACCTATATGCAGATCAAGAAGCAACAGTAGAACCAGACACGGTACAACAGACTGGTTCCAAAATGGGAAAGGTGTACGTCAAGGCTGTATATTGTCACCCTGCTTATTTAACTTACATGCAGAGTATATCATGTAAAATGCCAGGCTGAATGAAACACAAACTAGAATAAAGATTTCTGGGAGGAACTGAAATAACCTCAGATATGCAGATGACACCACCCTAAAAGTGGTGAGGTACAGAAGGTGAAGAGGAACTAAAGAGCCTCTTGATGAAAGTGAAAGAGGACAATGAAAAAGCTGGCTTAACATTCTGCATTCCAAAAACTAATATCACGGTATCTGGTCCTGTCACTTCATGGCAAATAGAATGGGAAACCATGGAAATATTGAGAGATTTTATTATCTTGGTCTCCAAAATCACTGCAAAAAGCCCCTGATGCTGGGAAAGACTGAAGTCAGGAGGAGAAGGGGATGACAGAGGATGAGATGGTTGGATGGCATCATCGACTCAATGGACATAAGTTTGAGTAGGCTCTGGGAGTTTGTGATAGACAGGGAAGCCTGGTTTGCTGCAGTCCATGGCATTGCAAAGAGTCGGACAGGACTGAGCAACTGAACTTAACTGAACTTCTTTGGGATTGGAATGAAAACTGACCTTTTCCAGTCCTGTGGCCACTGCTAAGTTTTCTAAATTTCTGGGCATACTGAGTACAACACTTTCATAACATCATCTTTTAGGATGCTGGAGAAGGAAATGGTAACCCACTCCAGTGTTCTTGCCTGGAGAATCCCAGGGATGGGGGAGCCTGGTGGGCTGCTGTCTATGGGGTCACACAGAGTCGGGCATGACTGAAGTGACTTAGCAGCAGTAGCAGCAGCTGGAATTTGATCACCTCCACTAGCTTTTGTTAGTAGTGATGTTTTCTAAGGCCCACTTGACTTCACAAATCCAGGATGTCTGGCTCTAGGTAGGTGTTCACACCATCATGGTTATCTGGGTCATTAAGGTCTCTTTTGTATAGTTCTGTGTAGTCTTGCCACCTCTTCTTAATATTTTCTGCTTCTGTTATGTCCATACTGTTTCTGCCCTTTATTGTGCCATCTTTGCATGAAAAGTTCCCTTGGTATCTCTAATTTTCTTGAAGAGATCTCTAGTCTTTCCCATTCTATTGCTTTCCTCTATTTCTTTGCACTGATCACTGAGGAGGGTTTTCTTTACCTCTCCTTGCTCTTCTTTGGAACTCTGCATTCAGATGGGTATATCTTTCCTTTTCTCCTTTGCCTTTTGCTTCTCTTCTTTTCTCAGCTATTTGTAAGCTATTTGTAACCAAAATGATCCCACAGATCACAATGTTGTCTAATTCAATGAAACTATGAGCCATGCTGAGCAAGGCCATCCAAATTGGACAGGTCATGTTGGAGAGTTGTGACAAAACTTGGTCCACTGGAGAAGGGAATGCCAAACCACTTCAGAATTCTTGCCTTGAGGCCTTGAGAATCCCATAGAGAAGAGGCATTGGAAGTATTAAGAAACCACGTGGGAAGCTGATTTAAATCCATACTCTGATCCTATAAACAACGTCCTTTTGTTTTTTTAAATTAATCTTTATTGGAGCACAGTTGGTTTACAATGCTGTGTTAGTTTCTGTTGTATAGCAAAGTGAATCAGTATATATCCATTCTTTTTAAGCTTCTTTTCCCACATAGGTCATTCCAGAGTACTGAATAGAGTTTCCTATGCTATACAGTAGGCTCTTATTAGTTACCTGTTCTACATATATACTGTGCTTAGTCACACAGTCATGTTGGACTCTTTGTGACCCCAATGGACTGCAGCCCGCTAGGCTCCTCTGTCCATGGGGATTCTCCAGGCAAGAATACTGGACTGGGTTGCCATGCCCTCCTCCAGGGGATCTTCCCAACCCAGGGATTGAACCCAGGTCTCCTGCATTGCAAGCGGATTCTTTACCATCTGCGCCACCGGCGAAGTAGCGTGTATGTGTCAGTCCCAATCTCTCAATCCCCCACCGCCCCTCCGGCTTTCCCCTGTGGTAACCATAAGTTCATCACCTAGCTGAGTTACTCATCTAATTTAATGTTTGGATTCATAATGAGAACAATCCAAAAGAAGTGGAAGTCCAGTGCCCCCTGCAGTAGGAGAGGAGAGTCATAACCACTGGACCACTAGGGGATTCACTTTCAGATTGTTCTCAACGTGAGTTCAAGCATTTAGTATGCTTTAAATTAGATGCATAACTCAGCTTAGTGACAAATTCTTTCAAATTTGAAAGCATTTGTAATTCTTCTAGATCCCCTAAACCAGTTGCCTATTTGAGACAACAATTTAGGATGCAGTTTCCACATGAAGGAAATCTTAAGGTTGTATAGGAATTAATTGTGACAGTTACCCACAGATATATTTTAGGCACCATATGCTAAAATTATTAACACGCCTTGTCATATGATTAACAACGTTCAGAAGCAGAACCAAATTCTTCTACGGACAAAACAAAGGGACAAGAATTATCCAATTCTACTACAGGTTTCACTATGAAATTAATGTAAAGAAAATCAAGTTCTATTTTTACATGACTAACATTATATCATTTATTTTTGTTTGAAAACCATGGAAGAATGTTCACATGATTTCCAGTAAAGTCTAAGTAAAAATGAAAACCAGTTTTAAAAACATTTCCCATAAAATGAAAATGTACCTTTTAACTTCAACGGGTAGTATTTCTCATGTCTCTTTTATCTAATAAAACCAGCCCATGTTAACTGCCTACTGTATGCTGGGGAATTTTTAAATCAAGGGAGATACATTAGTTAGGCTTGCTTCAAAGTGGTCATCTTTGGGCTTATTTGCAACATTTTTATCATTAAAAAGTTTCACATTGAAATATTTATTTGCTAATGGTAGAGGAAACAATAAAATTCACAAAAAAGTATTCTAAAGAGCAGCATGGAGAAGTCAAAAGATTGATGGTCCAAGGGACTGAGCTCTGGTCCCTACTCTGCCCCCAACTACCTCAGTCTGTTTATATGTGGAAAATGAGCCAGACAGAGATTTCTCCCTACATGTATCTTTGATTAGGAACTCAGGTATGAAGTTCTACCAATATTTTGGCGTCAGTTTATGCAGGAACATGTGTGCAGATGTGACTTACAATTCATTCTCTCTGGGGGCAAGGAGAACAGTTCCAATGTAATGAAATATATCCGTCAGTGTACACAAAAAATGTGAAAAAAAGTTATATCTCATCATGTTCTACAGTAATGCTGCTCTAGGTACATTCATATCATGGGAATTCTAGCTAGCATTAATCGTTCTGAATACCTACTTTCCACTCATTTCTAGAATTTAAATCAGCAGTGTATCAGGAGGCAAATTAAAGAAACCAAACATTCACTTCTATACTCTGACGTGTGTAATAGGTCAGCCCTGCAATACAATTCCATTCTGTGTACACCCTCAGAATAAGAACCTCTAAAATAAATACACACTTGGCAAGTGTTTATGGATAATTCTTCTAATCTTTAGCTGTTCACAAAGCAGGACCCATCTCCCCTGTCCTTCAGTTCAACAATCTCATCATTAATCTTTTCTAATGTCCCTCACAGATACAGTGGTTTGTTTTGTTCTGTTTTTCCCCACAACTGTAAGTCACTCAGGGCCTCGCTTTCCACAGCAAAGGATCAGGTGTCTCAGAGCTACATAAAAACACACTTCACACAGGGAATGTTTGTGGTCCGTGGACTCTGTCCACTTCATCTAAACAGGACCATCCGCCCGTGAGGAAGGGCCAGCTGGACACAGCATTTCCACCAGCATCAACTGAGCATGTTCCGCCGTAACAGACCTCTCCTCTGGCTCCCTCACAGGCCTGAACACACTTGTGCGAAACCTCCACTGTCAAGACTGTGAAAAGCAGCTGAGTATCATTTGGAGAATTCACTTTGTTTACCAAGTAAAAAACTAACTAGGTACAACAGGAAGTAAAGCGATAGAAAGAAATTAACATCTTCAAGATTTTTATTCCTACCAAGATGGTTCTACAATACCAGAATAAAAAGATAATGACCTAAACAAATATTGCAGAAGACAATTCCTGCTTTCTATTCACTTTACTATACAAGGATTACTTAGAAACTGAGCAACAATATAGTACTAAGAGCTATCAGGCAAATAAAATACACAGAATCAACACTGCCAGGAGGCCCACTACAATCACATTTTTGCTCAAGAAGTCATCTGAATTCATTCGATCGTAAGTTTAACCTCCCAATGAGTAGGCAAGATTGCAGAATGCTGTTGTGTGCTCCCAGCTGAGCTGTTCAGCAACTGAGATACTTAAAACACAAAATAAAATGAGTGTATTCGCTCATGCTACTACCCCTGTAGCAAACGTAAACAAATAAGAATTTATACAAATGTGAAATTTGCTATTTTATATGAGCTCCAAACTTGGAATATTCTGTGCTAGAAAAAGAATTCTTCACAAAGCTTTTTAATATTATAAAAACATCACTGATGAAATGAAAGTGAAGTCGCTCAGTCATGTCTGACTCTTTGCGACCCTATGGACTGTAGCCCACCAGGATCCTCCGTCCATGGGATTTTCCAGGCAAGAATACTGGAGTGGGTTGCCATTGCCTTCCATTGCCTTCTCCAGGGGATCTCCCTCTCTCAGGGATTGAACCCAGGTCTCCCACATTGCAGGCAGACGCTTTACCGTCTGAGCCACCAGGGAAGGCCACTGATGAAATGAAATATTCTAAACCAAGCCCTTGAAGGAAAATGGCTTGATTTCATACCCAGAGTCTGACTTCCCAGCTCTGGGGTCTGGTGCATGCAGGTGACCTCATCGTTTTCCTCACTGTAAAGCAGATGTAACTAACACCTGCACTCACCTCCCAGGTTGCTTGTGAGGATTTAATCAGCTCACAGATTTAATAACTCAGTGAAAACCCCTGCAGTCTGGATCTCAAGGAAGGTCAGCTATTTTACTCTTGAAAAGACTCTTGCTTGCTCTAAGCCACCACATTCTTGTATTTTCTTCCTTCTTCTGCTTCTTCCTTCTTCTTCCTCCTGTCTTCTTTCTTCTCAGCCTCCTTATCTGTCTTTGTTTCTTTCCAAACATCAAATGTTGAGAGTTCTCAGATCATCAAGAATTTAGGTCCTCTTCTCCCTCTCTTCTTTCCCTAAGGGCTCTAACCTACTCCCATGATTTTCATTACCATCTGGAGGACAGATCCCAGACACATTTCTAATTCAGATCTGAACACATACCTGCCAAGTCACTGTCTCCACCTGGATGGCGTGGTGAGTTCAGTCATCCTACCTCAAGGCCAAACTTCCCATTTCTGTCATTCAAATGTAAACGTTGCCTAAGTCAGTAAGTGGCTGCGGGGGGGGGGATGCCCAGTTTTACAACACAGAATCCTGGGAGTTATCCCTGAAATGTCCTGTTGCTCACTTTTCAGTGTGTAACCCATTTCCTGCTCTTTCCGTTTTAGGTCTGAAATATACTCTGTTTTCTCCACGGCTCTGTCCCCTTCTGAACCCACAGCCACTAACTACTAACTCCCAAACTGGCTTCGCTCAAACAGTCCCCCCTCCTCCAGTCCAACTAGAGGGGTGTTTTAAAGCGCAAGTATAATCACCCCTCTAACTACATTTCTTTACGTGATCAGAGAATAAGAGTAAAACGGAATAAGGAGTAAACACTGTGAACCACTAATAAGGGTGTGCACATGTCCTCCATCCCCATGGTCGTCTATGTTTCAAACACATTAAAACTTTTTACTCTAAAATGCCAGGCTCTCTTCTTCTTCAAGGCCTTCATTCATATCCACCCTGTTCCCTCTTTGGGAATGTGAAAAAAGCTCCCTTCCCCTCCCTGTATCCCCATTCCCAGCTGTTTCTTTCCTATCATTCAGCTCTCAGTTTAACCAATATTTCCTCCAGAAGGCATTGCTTGGTTCTCTGGACAAGGTCAGTTCCATTAATTATATTCTCACAAAGCACCATGCACTTCTGTTCCACAATCCTCAGTGCATTTGTAAACACACAAAAGATAACAAGGGCAGGGAGCTTGTCCGTCCTGTTTACAGTTGTATCCCTTAATCTTATCAAACACCATAAGTGGGCCAACAGAGATACTGATAGATGTTTGCTGAATTAATTAACACAGAATGGTTCTGGTTTGTTCTTGACGTGATAATGGCTCATAATTGGTGGGTAAGTGCACATAAAACTCTAATTCAAGGCAGACTGTGATAGCTTTTCACAGGAAATAAACATACAGATTACTTGATCCTCTAAGGAAAAAAAAATCAATTCTGGAAGGGAACAGACGTATAAAGAAAGACCCATGTAAAGGAAGGCTTCTTTCTGGTGCGGAGATATGAAATAAGCCATGGAGAGCTAGCAAGACTTCAACAAGTTAGGGGTAGGAAATATTCCAAGGAGGGGAAAAATTGAAGGGAGAAGGATAGAAGGAGAAATATTTCTGCAGGAGAATGAAAACACTGCTCAAAGGAGAAAAGGGTTTGTCATTGATTGAGTGGAAAACCAAAACAGAGAAAGGATGGGGGAAGTATAACAGATGATGAATTCTGTTTTAGAAACTCAAATTTTAAGTCCTTACAAATATTTACCATATTTTTACAATCATTTTACCCTCTTTAAAACTGCTAATGTCCTACCACTGTTGGGATGAGAGAAACTCACTTATGCTGACTTTTTCTCTATTGAGTAGGAGAATAATATCTTTCTTCTGTTTAAAAGAATTCCAGTCTTTGTAATAGGCTCTGTGCAAAAATTTTAAATGACGTACAGAATTTTTAAAAGGTCATTCTAATTTCAAAAATGTTAACATCTGAAATTACATATATTATCTTTAATTATCAAGAGAATATATGAAGAATAATAAAATGTAATACTTACTTTTGCTGCACCAATTTGTTCTTTGCGAAATTTCTCAAGTGGTGCAATTAATACATCATTAGCATTTTGAATCTGAAATTAAAAATACAAATACATTAAATTCTGTTTAATTCATGCAAACAATATTGAAAAAAGATATCTCCCTTATTCCACTTACTTAAATAAACAGTTTTTGTTCCCTTTTGCTTCTATAAATGAAATAAAAAATACCTCACACATGTCATATAGTCTTTTTCTACTTTATAATTAAATTTTCACAAATTATTTCACTTGATCCTAGCAATAATGTGACTAATGTGAAAACAAGTACACATGGTGAGATCTTAAATATTTAAAGTTCATATTCTAAAATTTAACTACACATCAGACATTAAATTTTAAGATACCTTTAATTATACAGGTTTAATGTAGTCAGCTCAAGCATCATTTGAAAATTGAGCCATATAAAAGCTTTCTGTCTTGCCACTAGAATATTATAATTGTACAGCTGCAAACTAAAATCAGGCTTATTTTTTCCCTATTTAATTAGATTCCTTATACTTGGGCTTTGCCTGCATATTTTCATATTTCCAACCACACTAAAACAGTAACTGATTTTATTTCAGTGAACAGCATTTTAGTTCAAAACTCCAAACTGGGTTTCACTTAAACTTTCAAACAGATAAATCTTTAAATCAATCTGTATGAATACTGTGAGGGGGTTCAAGCTGGGTCGGGGCAATGACTGGATACAGAAGATATATTTCTAAGGAAAGCAACATGCTGGAAGGAAATCTTGATTTTAAAAAAAAAATCACTTTAAAAAGCATTAACATTAAACATAGGATCTTAAATGTTTTCAGGACAAAAGAAAATAATAATGTGGCAAGACGGAGGTATTAGCTAATGTCATGGTATTAATCATTTTGCAATACACAAATGCATCAAACCAATATATTGTACAATTTAAACTTACATAATATCAATTATATACCAATAAAGTTGAGGGGGGGAAAGGTAGGCCCAGTTAACAAAATTACCATTCATTATTATGACCTATTACATAGTTAGCATACTTCCCTGGTGGCTCAGATGGTAAAGCGTCTGTCTACAATGCAGGAGACCCGGGTTCGATCCCTGGGTTGGGAAGATCCCCTGGAGAAGGAAACGGCAATCCACTCCAGGACTATTGCCTGGAAAATCCCATGGACAGAAGAGCCTAGTAGACTACAGTCCATGGGGTCGCAAAGAGTCGGACACGACTGAGCAACTTCACTTCACTTCAAGATGAAGAGAAAAATCTATTTTTCAAATTAGTCACTATTTTAAGATAGGTTAAAGCATATACAGGAGCTCCTTATATTACTCTTATAATTTCAATAAGTTTGACATTATATCACAATTTTAAAATTTCAAAAAATGGGTTTTACTTTCTATTATTTTCACTAAACTGGTTATTCTCTAGTCAAGCTTTATTTCCTAAATTCCATAATCTATCTAACACACAAAGACAGTATTCACAAAAATAAAAACTAAATAATGTTTCCCATGATTTTATCATTTTCCAATTTGTAGGAAAATGAGACAACTTCTTGAAAAAAGTACCTAAAATCCTCCAATGTGAAAACATACAAAGTAGATCAATACTCAAAATCCTTCCTAAGACATTGAGAGCCAGCACAGATACCTCTGCCATCAATCACCTACCATCCTTTTTGTGAAGTCGGACAGGCATTCATCCAGATACATTGGGCAGGCATTTTACTACAGAAAGATGACTGGGAACAGTAGCAAAGTAGCTCACTTTTAATTCTCGCCCTCTAAATCCTCTTTGCCCTAGAGAAACTCCAAATACATTCAAACACATACATATATATTTCTCCAGATGTTACAGAGATAATAAACAACAGATTCTGCCTTTAAAGTTCACATAAGGAAAGACAGTATCATGGACACTTTAGTGTAATTTGGAAAAACAGCAGCAATAAAGGCCAACAGTTACCGAATGGTTGCTTTATGCTGGAAACCAGCATGACCTAATGTATTTAAAGGCAATGATGTTAAACAAAGAGATATTTCTCAAGTGGTGAAAACTCAAACAATGAGGCTGAATAAGAAGATATGCAGCCCAACTCTCAAGTACATGCATTTAAAATCAAGAATGGCTGACTTCAACACAGTTCCATAGCTTATGAACTGCTGTTTAAACATTCTGATCACCAGGCGTATCACCTAACAATTTGATTTTAAGGATGAAGATAATGAATGTAAAACACTTAGTTCAGTGCCTTACATCCAGAAAGTACTCAAAACGTATAGTTTTTAATATCTCCAAAAAAAAATACATGACATATATCCGTCTGTAATGATACACCTGATACACTTCCATATCCGATTCTTCTATACTACCCTTTTGGTTGAAGGATATCTATGTGCATATTATGAGAAGGTATTTTCCTTTGACAGTCACAAAAGACAGATGGCCTAGACATTCCCACATTCAATCACTAGGTGTTTACATATGTGCCAAGCACACTACTGAGCTACGTGGGGAAGGGAAAAAAACTAAGGCATGAAAGTTGATGCCTACTTGTGAAAAGGGGGAAAAAATATTCATTCAACAAGTATTTAATGTCATAAAGTCAAGTCCTGCTAAAATTTTCGGAAAATTTGAGACAAAACTGATCACAGTACACTGAGAATAGTTACATGATTAACTATGCAGAATTCATCACAAACACATCAGAATTTTGACAACAGAAAAGA
>SJYX01023526.1:519226-554915 GCA_006410675.1 Oreotragus oreotragus | reverse complement strand
AGAAGGAGAAATATTTCTGCAGGAGAATGAAAACACTGCTCAAAGGAGAAAAGGGTTTGTCATTGATTGAGTGGAAAACCAAAACAGAGAAAGGATGGGGGAAGTATGACAGATGATGAATTCTGTTTTAGAAACTCAAATTTTAAGTCCTTACAAATATTTACCATATTTTTACAATCATTTTACCCTCTTTAAAACTGCTAATGTCCTACCACTGTTGGGATGAGAGAAACTCACTTATGCTGACTTTTTCTCTATTGAGTAGGAGAATAATATCTTTCTTCTGTTTAAAAGAATTCCAGTCTTTGTAATAGGCTCTGTGCAAAAATTTTAAATGACGTACAGAATTTTTAAAAGGTCATTCTAATTTCAAAAATGTTAACATCTGAAATTACATATATTATCTTTAATTATCAAGATAATATATGAAGAATAATAAAATGTAATACTTACTTTTGCTGCACCGATTTGTTCTTTGCGAAATTTCTCAAGTGGTGCAATTAATACATCATTAGCATTTTGAATCTGAAATTAAAAATACAAATACATTAAATTCTGTTTAATTCATGCAAACAATATTGAAAAAAGATATCTCCCTTATTCCACTTACTTAAATAAACAGTTTTTGTTCCCTTTTGCTTCTATAAATGAAATAAAAAATACCTCACACATGTCATATAGTCTTTTTCTACTTTATAATTAAATTTTCACAAATTATTTCACTTGATCCTAGCAATAATGTGACTAATGTGAAAACAAGTACACATGGTGAGATCTTAAATATTTAAAGTTCATATTCTAAAATTTAACTACACATCAGACATTAAATTTTAAGATACCTTTAATTATACTGGTTTAATGTAGTCAGCTCAAGCATCATTTGAAAATTGAGCCATATAAAAGCTTTCTGTCTTGCCACTAGAATATTATAATTGTACAGCTGCAAACTAAAATCAGGCTTATTTTTTCCCTATTTAATTAGATTCCTTATACTTGGGCTTTGCCTGCATATTTTCATATTTCCAACCACACTAAAACAGTAACTGATTTTATTTCAGTGAACAGCATTTTAGTTCAAAACTCCAAACTGGGTTTCACTTAAACTTTCAAACAGATAAATCTTTAAATCAATCTGTATGAATACTGTGAGGGGGTTCAAGCTGGGTCGGGGCAATGACTGGATACAGAAGATATATTTCTAAGGAAAGCAACATGCTGGAAGGAAATCTTGATTTTAAAAAAAAAATCACTTTAAAAAGCATTAACATTAAACATAGGATCTTAAATGTTTTCAGGACAAAAGAAAATAATAATGTGGCAAGACGGAGGTATTAGCTAATGTCATGGTATTAATCATTTTGCAATACACAAATGCATCAAACCAATATATTGTACAATTTAAACTTACATAATATCAAGTATATACCAATAAAGTTGAGGGGGGGAAAGGTAGGCCCAGTTAACAAAATTACCATTCATTATTATGACCTATTACATAGTTAGCATACTTCCCTGGTGGCTCAGATGGTAAAGCGTCTGTCTACAATGCAGGAGACCCGGGTTCGATCCCTGGGTTGGGAAGATCCCCTGGAGAAGGAAACGGCAATCCACTCCAGGACTATTGCCTGGAAAATCCCATGGACAGAAGAGCCTAGTAGACTACAGTCCATGGGGTCGCAAAGAGTCGGACACGACTGAGCAACTTCACTTCACTTCAAGATGAAGAGAAAAATCTATTTTTCAAATTAGTCACTATTTTAAGATAGGTTAAAGCATATACAGGAGCTCCTTATATTACTCTTATAATTTCAATAAGTTTGACATTATATCACAATTTTAAAATTTCAAAAAATGGGTTTTACTTTCTATTATTTTCACTAAACTGGTTATTCTCTAGTCAAGCTTTATTTCCTAAATTCCATAATCTATCTAACACACAAAGACAGTATTCACAAAAATAAAAACTAAATAATGTTTCCCATGATTTTATCATTTTCCAATTTGTAGGAAAATGAGACAACTTCTTGAAAAAAGTACCTAAAATCCTCCAATGTGAAAACATACAAAGTAGATCAATACTCAAAATCCTTCCTAAGACATTGAGAGCCAGCACAGATACCTCTGCCATCAATCACCTACCATCCTTTTTGTGAAGTCGGACAGGCATTCATCCAGATACATTGGGCAGGCATTTTACTACAGAAAGATGACTGGGAACAGTAGCAAAGTAGCTCACTTTTAATTCTCGCCCTCTAAATCCTCTTTGCCCTAGAGAAACTCCAAATACATTCAAACACATACATATATATTTCTCCAGATGTTACAGAGATAATAAACAACAGATTCTGCCTTTAAAGTTCACATAAGGAAAGACAGTATCATGGACACTTTAGTGTAATTTGGAAAAACAGCAGCAATAAAGGCCAACAGTTACCGAATGGTTGCTTTATGCTGGAAACCAGCATGACCTAATGTATTTAAAGGCAATGATGTTAAACAAAGAGATATTTCTCAAGTGGTGAAAACTCAAACAATGAGGCTGAATAAGAAGATATGCAGCCCAACTCTCAAGTACATGCATTTAAAATCAAGAATGGCTGACTTCAACACAGTTCCATAGCTTATGAACTGCTGTTTAAACATTCTGATCACCAGGCGTATCACCTAACAATTTGATTTTAAGGATGAAGATAATGAATGTAAAACACTTAGTTCAGTGCCTTACATCCAGAAAGTACTCAAAACGTATAGTTTTTAATATCTCCAAAAAAAAATACATGACATATATCCGTCTGTAATGATACACCTGATACACTTCCATATCCGATTCTTCTATACTACCCTTTTGGTTGAAGGATATCTATGTGCATATTATGAGAAGGTATTTTCCTTTGACAGTCACAAAAGACAGATGGCCTAGACATTCCCACATTCAATCACTAGGTGTTTACATATGTGCCAAGCACACTACTGAGCTACGTGGGGAAGGGAAAAAAACTAAGGCATGAAAGTTGATGCCTACTTGTGAAAAGGGGGAAAAAATATTCATTCAACAAGTATTTAATGTCATAAAGTCAAGTCCTGCTAAAATTTTCGGAAAATTTGAGACAAAACTGATCACAGTACACTGAGAATAGTTACATGATTAACTATGCAGAATTCATCACAAACACATCAGAATTTTGACAACAGAAAAGATCCATGAGAACTAAGTAAGTCAAGGTAGTATTTGGATAGTGAACAGGAAGTATTGGATAGAGGTGAACAGGAAGTGGATATCAACTGGATACACCAAAGAGAAAAAATATCCTAGGAACAGGCATCACCATAAAAAAGGCAAGAGATAGAATTACGCAAATATGAGGCAGTGGGGGCGGCGGGGNCCACCAGGCTACTCCGTCCATTGGATTTTCCAGGCAAGAGTACTGGGGTGGAGTGCCACTGCCTTCCCCGTACAAAATGCTAAGAAACCATAATTAAAAATCTGAATCTCGGGTACAACACTGGTGACTTTCTCAAGATTTAAAAAGCAATCTAGAGAAACGAAATTCTGGCTCACATGGAACTCTTTCTCCTCAAATTTACACAGGGGGCTTGATAAAACTCCTTCCAAAAGGTAATACTAGAGGATGGGGCAGGGGGTAGGGCATGGAACCAAGTCACAGAGTTCAGGAGATTCAAACTTCCACAATATTTCTGGAATGTGTTACTTTGTATGACCTCATTAAGAGGCTTTAGGAAAAATTCAAATGTAATTTTAATGCTCTCCCTAGATATTGATAAGATAAATTTTTGAAAAGTTCATATTTCAGTCATTAAGGGTTAACTATTTTATAATTTTTAACCATTATCTAAACCTTGGTTTTAAAAAACTTATTTGTGTAAGTACTGGTCCATTTTTAAATTCAAAAATAATCACAGCTATTTCACTTATTTTCTGAATCAGAGAAGCAAATCTAATATTGGGTAATAAGACATTACAATACTGTATTTACTGGGTAGACACACTTTGACTGTGGGTGTATTATATTAAACCAGGCAATTCAGCTTCCTGTTGCTTTTCTTTTGCTATTTCAAGTGATTCTAATAAACAGCCACAAGGGAGTGCTCATAAATCACTCAAAAGTAATGGCTAGAAAATGTTTTTATGTGGTTAGAAGAATCATTATCCAAACATGTTTGGGTTTTTTTGTTTTTTTTTTTTTGTCTCCAAGTACACATGAATTATAATTTTCTACAGAGTATGAATTTTCAAGAGCTATCCTATAGGAATTTTCAATGCTTGTTTTCCACTGCAGAGACCCTTACCATAACTTGTCTGTCCAAGGAAGTGAATAGTGATGGAATAAAACAAAACAAATCTGAAAAGTAATTCTTCTTACACTTTTACTTTCTCTTCCCCTTCGAGGTCTTGGTTAAACTTGACTGTTGTTGGTACCAGTCACACTCATCACAAGTCAATGATTACAGTAGCCCACCAGGATGTAAGATAATTCTCTACCTCTAAAAGCTCTAAAGACTCCAGATTTTGAAGAGATTGGGGCTTCCCTGGTGCCTCAGATGGTAAAGAATCTGCCTGCCATGCAGGAGATCTGGGTTCAGTCCCTGGGTTGGGAAGATTCCCTGAAGAAGGAAATGTCAATCCACTTCAGTATTCTTATCTAGAGAATTCCATGGACAGAGGAGCCTGGCAGGCTATGGTCAATGGAGTTGCAAAGAGTGGGACATGACTGAACGACTAATACTTTTGAAGAGATTTAATGATTTTCTGCTATCAAAGAAACTGTTTGAGAAGGCTACAAAGGACAAGCTATTTATAGAAATAAAGCATGGATGATGTAGCTCACTGCAAAAACAATTTCCTGTTGAGATGGCTATTATAATCAATCCACACAAAGTGAAAATATTACAAAGGTATGTATATTGAGTAGACTGAACACAATCAATGTGGAAGACACCTATAAACAGGCTGAGATAAGACTTGCTCGTTGTCTCATTGGTATTTATAACTGGGGAAGTCAGATCAGAGTCCTTGGGATTACAAACAAGTATCTCTTCGCTGCTTGTCCCAACCCCTTATCCTACTCCCGCCCTCCCTTTTGGATAAAGCTATGGCAGGTGGTCTTGGGATAGCCTGAGTTTCACTCCTGCTGCTGCTAAGTCACTTCAGTCGTGTCCGACTCTGTGTGACCCCATAGACGGCAGCCCACCAGGCTCCCCCATCCCTGGGATTCTCCAGGCAAGGATACTGGAGTGGGTTGCCATTTCCTTCTCCAATGCATGAAAGAGAAAAGTGAAAGTGAAGTCGCTCAGTCTGTCCGACTGTTAGCGACCCCATGGACTGCAGCCCACCAGGCTACTCCGTCCATTGGATTTTCCAGGCAAGAGTACTGGGGTGGGGTGCCATTGCCTTCCCCCGAGTTTCACTCCTAGATACTGGTAAAGTTAGTTCTCCACAACCTCACAAGAGGCATCCCTCTAAGTCAGTAAACCCACAGTTTTTCTAATTGTCATGCGCATTCATGCTCAGACAAGCTGTGTGACCCCACAGGCTGTAGCCCACCAGGTTTCTCTGTCCACGGGATTTTTCTGAGCAAGCATACTGGAGCGGGTTGCCATTTCCTTCTCCAGGGGATCTTCCAGACCCAGGGATTGAACCCGCATCTCCTGTGTCTCCTACATTGGCAGGCAGGTTCTTTCTTTACCAAGTAAGTTAGAACTCAAAACCCAAATTTCACAGAAAGAGCAGAGGACAGACATATGAACAAGACCTTCATACAATAAGTAATATGAAGTAAAAACTAAATGCATTTTACTTTCCATCCTTTAATGTGAATAGCAACGTACTCTGAAAAATCATGCCCTCATCTTTTAAAAACATGTAAGGTTATCTGGCCACTGCAATTATCCATTAAATTTCCACTTGAATGTCACTTATTACTTCAATATTGGATGTTTTGATTTTACTTATTAAGTCAGTGTTCTATGATGAATCCTACTTCATTAGATTTCATCTATTTAGATCCAACTCACTTATATTTAATATTAGTTTCACCTTTACTTCTACCAGTAATAATACTTATAGGAATATATTTAGAAAAAGAAATTTAAGTTTTTGGAGAATGATGCTATAGGAATCCCATTTTTTACTTCAGAAGATAAGTAGACATATACTCTCTAGGAAAGTGCATGGGTTTGTATTTAATTCTTGAATTATCCCATGAAAATCGTGTGATTTTGGTCAAATATTCCATGTCTGTTTCCTTTCTGTAAAGATGAAAATATGCCTTTATCTCATAGCCTGTTTACAAAAATTTTTGCATTTTATATATAATGATCCTAAGAGTCTATTAATACAAGGTTGCACTTGCTTCTTAACTAAATTCATCCTTTTTGAGTAGATCAACTGTAAAACAATAATATTTTTTTAAATGACTTAGGAATTTGCGACTGCAGTTTCGTATATTAATAAAAGAGTGAAATCTCACCAGCAGGTATTGGATGTCAAGACTTCTTAAACGGAACACAGTGGCTAGTAGGCTAAATGGCAACCAATCCTCTCTGCTTCTACAGCTTATGACTGTCCTGAATATAACTCAAAGTATAGTTAGGTATTTTTTAATTAAAAAAAAATCTATACTCATAAGACGGAGGAGCAGAAAAGCATTCATCCAAGAAGAATTTGACCATTTTCATAGTATAGCTGAGAAAGTGGAAGAGAGGGGTAAATTGCAAAATTTCATACACTTCACTGTGATCTAATAGTGTCATAACTCTAGGCTGTACCAAATGAAATTCTCTGAATATTGAGTTATTCGGACTAGAAAGGTAAGTTATTTTTCTTAGATTTTTTTGTTGCTTTTAAACTACTTTTGCTTTATTCTTTCTTATCCAGCAATCTCTAACAGTAGATTAAACCAAAGATACTTTTAAAGTTTTCAAGCATTGTAAAAAACATCTGTAAACAAAAGGTCTAACCATAACATATGCCTCCTTACAAACTTGTGTTTTCTTATTGCCATCCTGATTACTATATTTATAACTATCATGTGAAAGTCACTCAGCCATGTCTGACTCTTTGCAGCTCCATGGACTATATAGTCCATGGGATTCTCCAGGCCAGAATATTACGAGTGGGTAGCCTTTCTCTTCTCCAGGGGATCTTCTTGACCCAGGACACAAACTGGTGTCTCCTTTATTGCAGGCAGATTCTTTACCAATTGAGCTATCAGGGAAGTCCATAATGGAGGCTTAAAAAAACAGCAAAAAAGGTCAAACTATATTTCAACTTTAAATAACAGATATATGAAGGATCCAATTAAAACTGACATCTTAAAAATTACTTAAAACAATTACCCGAAACATCCTGCACATGCGTTCATTGTAACAAATACTTTCCTTTTGATTTTGACCAAAAAGTATGTACTTAGGAAAACACTCCTATAGAATATATGGCTGCATTACCTTAAAGGTCATGCACCGAAAATGTTGAGTTTAAACCTACCTTTGAGAACACAGTCTCCAAATAATGTAAGAAATACTTCCATCTCAGTTGTTACAAGGTATTAAATAACTGCTCTGCACTCCCCACTAGGTGAAAAAATTATGCACAGAAACTGGTGGAGTTACTTCTACAGTCCTCTACATTTGGCCATTCTCAAGAAAAACCCCATCATCCCCTGAATTTGTGTACCTCTAGTAGCATTGCTCAGAGAAGGCAATGGCACCCCACTCCAGTACTCTTGCCTGGAAAATCCAATGAACAGAGGAGCCTGGTGGGCTGCAGTCCATGGGGTCACGAAGAGTCGGACACGACTGAGCGACTTCACTTTCACTTTTCACTTTCATGCATTGGAGAAGGAAATGGCAACCCACTCCAGTGTTCTTGCCTGGAGAATCCAGGGATGGCGGAGCCTGGCGGGCTGCCGTCTATGGGGTCGCACAGAGTCGGCCATGACTGAAGTGACTTAGCAGCAGCAGCAGCGGCACTGTTATTAAATTTCTATGATGCCCTCATGTTTCTCAACCCTATAGGAGATGACCAAAGATGTTCCTGTAACGCAGCTTTCCTGTGTATATCAGTGTCCTCCTGCTGATAGAAACATACCTCTGCCCCTTTCCCTCACTTTAAAAATCAGAAACTCCGGATATTCTGAGCTGAGCCAATCATAGCCACAAGGAAGATTTTTTTTTTTTTCTCCAGGTTTTATCCTAGAGTTTAGAGGAGTCAAAATGGCTTCAAGTGAGGGGTCGGGGGGAAGGAGCCTCAACAAATTGATAATTTATGTAACTCCATGTTTATCACCTCCTCCTCTTTTAATCCTACTTCTTCTTGCTAATTTTCCTCTACCCTTCTAGGTAGTCACTACTAAAAACATCTTTTGAGAGAGAAATTAGAATCATGTGTTTTTTTTAAAGTACATTTGTGAATTTAAGGAAAATTCCAATAGAAGTTTATAAAAATTTATAAAAGAAATAAAAATTCATTAAACAAATTCACAATTTATGGCAGTTATAGTTTAGTATCTGGATTTTATTGTATTTTAATCATAATTGCTCCGTATTTATGTAACGGCAGACTGCTGGAGCCTTAAGAAAGATTTAAGATATCCCAATGTATATGTAATTTCTTAAATTTCTTATTGAAGCCTCTGCAATAACAGGAGGGCTGGCAGAGAAGAGAAGGCCAGGACAGAGGACAGAGGGAGGAAGGAGTTTTTCTCTGGACAGAGACTCATCTAAACAAAGCCGAGAATGACCTAGCTCGAACAAGGATCAACTGAGCAAGCTTAGAAAGGTGGGCGGCGGGCGAGTGCTGTGCTGGGCGGGGGCGCTGGGAAGGCTCACAGTGGCTCAGGGGTCCATTATGAGGCATCTCTTCCTAGCCTACATTCAGCAACTTGGGCCAAACTGAGCTGCGGTAAAGATTTCTATACCTCAAAATAGGCCAGCATTACACATCAGGGTTTTGTACACATGCGGACACACACACCGCTCCCTAAGAGTTGGCAGTTTAGTTTTTACCACACCTCACTGCTTCAGAACTAAATGTGTATTGGGAAGGCACTAATACTAAACTATAAACAACAGTAAAGAATGCTAACTATACAAGATTCCTTTTATCTAGTTATTAAAGCATCTCTTTAAAAAATGTATCTGTGGGCTTAAAACAGTACCAACTTAGTATGTCTTTCTCAATACCTTAAAGTTTGAACTCATTTGTACTTCCTTACACTTAAACTTACTTTTACACAAAACAAGGATTTTGTATTTCCTGGGTTCCATAGTGACAGGAAGTTTCTGTAGTGCCGATTTAATTGATTTTGAAGCTAAACCTGGACACTGCAGGCTGATCACAAGAGGTTGGCTGTAAACATCTCGTGCTAGGAAGAACGAAAGCATTCATGCTGCAGGTTATTCATACATCTATCTTTCTGGCCCTGTAAAGGTAGAGATAATGTCTTATTGATTTTTGAATAGTCATTGCCTAGCAAAGTACTTTTGCCATAGTGGAAATTCAACACACTACTGCTAAATTAGTAAAGTTAGTTACAGTAGCCATAATTGATACCTGCAGTGAATTACTGTAACAAACACTGTTCCTCATAATATTACTGTGGATGACAACCTACCTATAGGAAACTAAGTATTTCTGAAAATAAGAAAAGTATTTTATAAAATATACTTTTGATATATGCTGTATAACATAGGTAGCAATCTATAACTATACGGGTAGCAATCTGAAACTAAGCTAATTAATATCATCTTTAGAAAAAAACTCAGTCACAAAAAAAAAATCACATTAATTTACAATGACTTCTACTACATTCACATAAGTTCTTCACTTATAAATCAGTTTTGGAAGAAAATAAAGCAATACTATGTTTCAAGTTAAAATGCCACAGAGGGAAGATTATTATCATACAAACTGCCATAGTGGGTTAAAATGAAGAGAGCAGTAACTCCTCGAAATAAGAAATGCAACCCACCATCCAAAGTCTTCCTACTCCTCCATCCTTAAGGTTGGTTACACTGTTGTGATGAACTGAAAACTTGAGAAGGAAAATCACATGGCTTTGTTAGATTTTAGCTGGAAACCAGAACAGGGCTTTGAGCAGGGGAGTCAGGGAACACAGGCTGAAAGCATGGAGGAGAAAAGCAAACAGGTGAGAACCATCAGACAAAGGTTGGGAAAATGTACCCTATAGGACACACATACAGTAGTTCGGCAACACTGACTGTGGGCCAAGGGAGTTCTCCTTCAGTCCTCACGACAACTCCCTAAAGAAAGTACTATTATTATTCCCATTTTGTAGTTTAGGAAACTGAGATGCAGAAAGACTAAGTAATTCACGTAAAGTCACAAACAGCTGGTAGGTGGCAGGACCAAACCATGAACCCAAGTAGTCTGACTATATATACCACACTGCACAGTCTCAGACAATAAGAATACACTGCATGACCAAAAATAAGTCTTGCCCCCAAACAAAGTTATATGAAATGTGAGTAAGGCTATCACTAAACAAAGGAAAACCTGAAAAAAGGGCTATAGCATTAGAGGGATGAGATGATTATTTTCCTATTTACTAATTTATAAATGCTGAAATGTAGATACATTATTTTCTCTATTCCAGATCTTTTTTGGAAAATGATACACACTTTCTATTGCATCCCCAAACAATTTCATTGTTGCACTGATGTCCTATTTAAGTGTGTGATAAAAGGTCAAGCTAAGTTGAATAATACAGGTTTTCTTGACTCTTGAAATGCTAAGTTATGGGTTCAGGATGGGGAACACATGTACACCCATGGTGGATTCATGTCAAT
Source organism: Oreotragus oreotragus (assembly GCA_006410675.1). Classification (NCBI taxonomy): domain Eukaryota; kingdom Metazoa; phylum Chordata; class Mammalia; order Artiodactyla; family Bovidae; genus Oreotragus; species Oreotragus oreotragus. The sequence continues at coordinate 544,088 of SJYX01023526.1, read as the reverse complement.
GTATGGCAAAACCAATACAATATTGTAAAGTAATTAGCCTCCAATTAAAATAAATAAATTTATATTAAAAAATAAATGCTAAGTTATAATAATAATGTAATGGTGAGATAAGAATCAGCATAGACACAGGGAAGATTAGGAAGAGATTACTGCAATTATTAACTTAAAATCGGAGCATTTCTCCCACATAATTCTACCCAACTAAAGTTTAGGAAATGAGAAAAAAGGAGTATTCATTCAGAAACATAACCACAATAGCAATGCCTTTTCCTAGTTCACTTTCCCTAGTACACTTACTTGGGATGTTTATGTCACATACTATCTTGATATAAACAAATACAGGAAACACTGTAACTGGGACTTGTACAGTTCAGAAAAAAACCAGCACCAGAAGCTCATACACACCCAGTATATCTTCCCCATAAACTACCACTGTAGCAACTGCCTGTGTGTGAATATTTTAAAGATCTCTGGGGGCTGGGGGAAGAGAAGATAATCTTTTGAAATAAATAATTCCTTAATTGAATAAACCAACAAACTGAATCACAGTGTTGTTAAAAATAAAACCAGAAAAAAAAAATGGATTAAAAGAGAAACCTTCAGAGCTTCAATACAGAATTACAGAAGTCCATGAGTACCCAAAAGTTATCTAAGTCCTACAATTTAGCAACCAAGAGATATGATTTATTTTGCAAACATTTTATTTTAAACTTTCCCAGGCATCTGAGCACAGGCTCTTAGTCATAGCTAAGAATTACTTCCCAAATAAGTTCCATATGTTATAACTCTCGTTCCTGGTCTTTTCCAAACCCAGATCTGGTCATAAACTATGAGCTAGTTTACCACACTGTACAGCTGTCAAAAACTTTTCTTACCCAATGAAGTAAAGAACCTCACTCAGCCTTTTCTGTGAGGTCTTATATCATGTGAAATATGAGGGATATGTCAATACTAGAGAAAGTCTTCTTTACAACACACGACAAACATAAAAACCAATATGCTTTTCCTTATCTGTGAAAAGGAAGCCCCAATAGAAAACACAATCTTTTAATAAATCATTAACATCAGACCTCTTTGGGGTCTACCCTCAGGCTATGGCTTGAATTACATTCAGTTCATATAACTGGGTCAAAGGATGTTAAGATTATTTTCCAGAAAATCAAGCTTGGAACTACTTCCCTTGCTGACAGTAGCAGACGACCTGAGACATGTATCTCTCATGTATCCTTTAAACCTCAGCCCAAGTGTCACCTCCGAGGTAAGCTTTCCCTAATATTCCCAAGTATAAGGTGTTTTGTCTTATTGAAGTATAGTTGATTTATAATGTTGTGGTAGTTTCAAGAGTACAGCAGAGTGATTCAATTATACCCACACATACACATACAGACATACACATTCTTTTTCACATTCTTTCCCCTTATAGGTTATTACAAAATACTGAGTTAGTTCCCTGTGCTATACAGTAGAACCTTGTTGGTTATCTATTGTGTGTGTGTGTGTGTGCGTGTGTGTATATAAATATATATATATATATATATATATGAGTGTGTATGTGTTCATCCCAAGCTCCTAATTTACCACCCCCCTTTTCCATTTTGGTAACCAGAAGTTTGTTTTCTAACTCTGTGGGTCTATTTGTAATAAGTTTGTTTGTACTATTTTTTAGATTCCACATATCGTATGGGATTGGTCTGTGTCTGGCTTACTTCACTTGGTATTATAATCTCTAGGTCCATCCATATGGCAGCAAATGGTATTATTTCATTCCTTTTTATGGCTGAATAACATTCCACTGTGGACTTTAAGGACCTTCTTCCAACTCCTGGAGGACTGTGATCCTGCACTGTCTCAGCANAAAATAAAGCAATACTATGTTTCAAGTTAAAATGCCACAGAGGGAAGATTATTATCATACAAACTGCCATAGTGGGTTAAAATGAAAAGAGCAGTAACTCCTCGAAATAAGAAATGCAACCCACCATCCAAAGTCTTCCTACTCCTCCATCCTTAAGGTTGGTTACACTGTTGTGATGAACTGAAAACTTGAGAAGGAAAATCACATGGCTTTGTTAGATTTTAGCTGGAAACCAGAACAGGGCTTTGAGCAGGGGAGTCAGGGAACACAGGCTGAAAGCATGGAGGAGGAAAGCAAACAGGTGAGAACCATCAGACAAAGGTTGGGAAAATGTACCCTATAGGACACACATACAGTAGTTCGGCAACACTGACTGTGGGCCAAGGGAGTTCTCCTTCAGTCCTCACGACAACTCCCTAAAGAAAGTACTATTATTATTCCCATTTTGTAGTTTAGGAAACTGAGATGCAGAAAGACTAAGTAATTCACGTAAAGTCACAAACAGCTGGTAGGTGGCAGGACCAAACCATGAACCCAAGTAGTCTGACTATATATACCACACTGCACAGTCTCAGACAATAAGAATACACTGCATGACCAAAAATAAGTCTTGCCCCCAAACAAAGTTATATGAAATGTGAGTAAGGCTATCACTAAACAAAGGAAAACCTGAAAAAAGGGCTATAGCATTAGAGGGATGAGATGATTATTTTCCTATTTACTAATTTATAAATGCTGAAATGTAGATACATTATTTTCTCTATTCCAGATCTTTTTTGGAAAATGATACACACTTTCTATTGCATCCCCAAACAATTTCATTGTTGCACTGATGTCCTATTTAAGTGTGTGATAAAAGGTCAAGCTAAGTTGAATAATACAGGTTTTCTTGACTCTTGAAATGCTAAGTTATGGGTTCAGGATGGGGAACACATGTACACCCATGGTGGATTCATGTCAATGTATGGCAAAACCAATACAATATTGTAAAGTAATTAGCCTCCAATTAAAATAAATAAATTTATATTAAAAAATAAATGCTAAGTTATAATAATAATGTAATGGTGAGATAAGAATCAGCATAGACACAGGGAAGATTAGGAAGAGATTACTGCAATTATTAACTTAAAATCGGAGCATTTCTCCCACATAATTCTACCCAACTAAAGTTTAGGAAATGAGAAAAAAGGAGTATTCATTCAGAAACATAACCACAATAGCAATGCCTTTTCCTAGTTCACTTTCCCTAGTACACTTACTTGGGATGTTTATGTCACATACTATCTTGATATAAACAAATACAGGAAACACTGTAACTGGGACTTGTACAGTTCAGAAAAAAACCAGCACCAGAAGCTCACACACACCCAGTATATCTTCCCCATAAACTACCACTGTAGCAACTGCCTGTGTGTGAATATTTTAAAGATCTCTGGGGGCTGGGGGAAGAGAATATAATCTTTTGAAATAAATAATTCCTTAATTGAATAAACCAACAAACTGAATCACAGTGTTGTGAAAAATAAAACCGGAAAAAAAAAAATGGATTAAAAGAGAAACCTTCAGAGCTTCAATACAGAATTACAGAAGTCCATGAGTACCCAAAAGTTATCTAAGTCCTACAATTTAGCAAGCAAGAGATATGATTTATTTTGCAAACATTTTATTTTAAACTTTCCCAGGCATCTGAGCACAGGCTCTTAGTCATAGCTAAGAATTACTTCCCAAATAAGTTCCATATGTTATAACTCTCGTTCCTGGTCTTTTCCAAACCCAGATCTGGTCATAAACTATGAGCTAGTTTACCACACTGTACAGCTGTCAAAAACTTTTCTTACCCAGTGAAGTAAAGAACCTCACTCAGCCTTTTCTGTGAGGTCTTATATCATGTGAAATATGAGGGATATGTCAATACTAGAGAAAGTCTTCTTTACAACACACGACAAACATAAAAACCAATATGCTTTTCCTTATCTGTGAAAAGGAAGCCCCAATAGAAAACACAATCTTTTAATAAATCATTAACATCAGACCTCTTTGGGGTTTACCCTCAGGCTATGGCTTGAATTACATTCAGTTCATATAACTGGGTCAAAGGATGTTAAGATTATTTTCCAGGAAATCAAGCTTGGAACTACTTCCCTTGCTGACAGTAGCAGACGACCTGAGACATGTATCTCTCATATATCCTTTAAACCTCAGCCCAAGTGTCACCTCCAAGGTAAGCTTTCCCTAATATTCCCAAGTATAAGGTGTTTTTGTCTTATTGAAGTATAGTTGATTTATAATGTTGTGGTAGTTTCAAGAGTACAGCAGAGTGATTCAATTATACCCACACATACACCTACAGACATACACATTCTTTTTCACATTCTTTCCCCTTATAGGTTATTACAAAATACTGAGTTAGTTCCCTGTGCTATACAGTAGAACCTTGTTGGTTATCTATTGTGTGTGTGTGTGTGTGCGTGTGTGTATATAAATATAAATATATATATATATATATGAGTGTGTATGTGTTCATCCCAAGCTCCTAATTTACCACCCCCCTTTTCCATTTTGGTAACCAGAAGTTTGTTTTCTAACTCTGTGGGTCTATTTGTAATAAGTTTGTTTGTACTATTTTTTAGATTCCACATATCGTATGGGATTGGTCTGTGTCTGGCTTACTTCACTTGGTATTATAATCTCTAGGTCCATCCATATGGCAGCAAATGGTATTATTTCATTCCTTTTTATGGCTGAATAACATTCCACTGTGGACTTTAAGGACCTTCTTCCAACTCCTGGAGGACTGTGATCCTGCACTGTCTCAGCAGATCACAGAACACTGCAGGCTACCCTGCACCAGTCTGTCTTTTCCACCAAATTATGAGTATTTGTGAGAAAACGCCTGTGCCTCCAGCTTTCACTTGTGTATTCTCCACATCCCAGAGTAGCATCTGAGACATACTGTCACAGGCCAAAAATGTATCGTGGTACAAGCTCACTGGCTGCAAGCAGGGGTGGGGGAGCAGTTGGGGAAAGGAAGTGGAAGTCAGCAAATAAAAAATGCCAAGATCAAACTGAAGTAAGATGAACAGTCCTGGACTTCACGTTCAACAAACTGTTATTCTCCTATTTATAGATTAGTTTTGATCTGAAATAATAGTTTATGCATTCGTATACTAGTTGAGTGTGAACTAGTGACACTCCTGAAGAAGCCAAAAATGGAAGCAAATAGAAATCAGTATTAAAGATACCCCTCCCTTGTTTCTTTGGGGAGAAGGAGGATTTTAACAGATATGAAGGTAGCCCACCTTCTACTTGGACTGCAAGGAGATCAAATCAGTCAATTCTAAAGGAAATCAATCCTGAATATTCATCAGAAGGACTGATGCTGAAGCTGAAGCTCCAATACTTTGGCCACCTGATGTGAAGAACTGACTCATTGGAAAAGACCCTGATGCTGGAAAGGGCTTCCCCGGTGGCTCAGCTGGTAAAGAATCTGCCTGCAATGTGGGAGACCTGGGTTTGATCTCTGGGTTGGGAAAATCCCCTGGAGAAGGGAAAGGCTACTCACTCCGGTATTCTGGCCTGGAGAATTCCATGGACTGTATAGTCCATGGGGTCACAGAGTAGGACGTGACAGCGACTTTCAGTTCACTGATGCTGGGAAAGATTGAAGGCGGGAGGAGAAGGGGACGGTAGAGGATGAGATGGTTGGATGGCATCACCCACTCAATGGACGTGAGTTTGAGCAAACTCCAGGAGATGGAGAAGGGCAGGGAAGCCTGGAGTGCTGCAGTGCATGGGGTCACAGAGTCGGACATGACTGAGCAACTAAACAACAACAACACTCTTCTACCTGGGTGCACCAGGGTATAGATTTTCACTATATATACAAACAAAAGTTAATTACAACAATAAATTTTCATTTCTACTTTTAAAGGTGAATGGATAAAATTAACTTCTGCAATTTATCCTGATTCTTTATTTACTCTAGTTACCATTTGGAAAGAAATCTTGAATAAGTTCTGGGGATATGGGAGGCAGAGCAGGCAAGCTGGATGCTCTTTGGCAAGCCAAGCTCCTTAGATGTTTATTAGGGATGAATAAGCAATGCCTTCTGTCTTATCGTTGGAAGATGCCTTGCTACCCTGTGCCAAAACTTCAATTAGGCTTATAAACACCCTGGAAAGAATGAGGAATGAAACACAGAGCTTCTTGTGGACTTTGAACTTACCAGCCAGGGAACATACTATCTACATTCAGAAGGCACTAAATTACATTACTGTGTTACAGCTAGAACATTTATCTAGGACAAAAGGCAAAAAATAAGGGCATGCTTGCATCAAGTTGTGAAGTGGGTAAAACCTGTTGTCAGAAACCTGTACCTCTTCAGTTGCCACCACAGAGGCTTTATTTGGCCTTTATTCCAGTGTGTTTACTCAGACCATGCACCACCATCCCCTTTCTCTCACAATGGAGCCCCTCACCAAAGATTACCCCTCCCAGGGAACCTAAATTCTAAACATTTCCAACCATTACCACACTCATTGGCCCATCAATAAAAAGTCTTATTACTTCTCTGGCTTCTTTCATTAAGACTTTGCTCCATGCTTCCTAACAACCAGTAAATCTTGCTCACTGACAAGTGCTAATCTTCATGTTTCTGAAAGCCATCGGCCCTTGGGAAACATAAGACAGTATGACAACCCAGGAGTGGGGATTTCAGCGCCACGCATGGTCCTCTGAGAACTGGACTTAGGGAAAAATAGTTGCCTACTATATCTACATGTGTGGCAAAAAGTGAATGGCTTCTTGTCTGAAATAACGACAGCTTAATTGCAGGCTAGGCTCATTTCAAGACAGCATGGTAACTACAATGCTTTTTCTTCTTGGCTTAGATATATAGAGATGATAGTGAATATAGGATTAATAGGCCATTTCAATGACGTTTATTTTCCACCCAGAAGCAACACAAATTATTCTTCGAAACGTTGCAAGTGAGAACTTTAACCACAAATGAATTGCTTGTAAACCAAACCTAGAAGTTTCTGATAATTTAGTTTAAAATACAATCAGGGACTTCGCTGGTAGTCCACTGTTAACAACCTGCCTTCCAATGTAGGGGATGTGGGTTTGATCCCTCGTGGAGGAACTAAGACCCCACAGGCCACAGAGCATGGAGTCCACACGCCACAAGTAGAGCACCCATGTGCCACAACTAGGGAGGACCTACACACTGCAGCAAAGATCCCACGTGCTACAACTGAGCCTCGAGACAGCCAGAGATACTAAATAAATATAAACTAATCAGTAAATAAAATACTTCAATCATTAAGCTGTAATTCATGACTTAATTCCTGAGCTCAAATGGTTTTCAGGCAAACATTTACTATGGAATTCAAAGGCCCTGCTCTTGTGACACTATTATAATTCAGAAAGACAGGCAAATTAAACAAAAACAAATAAGATAATATCAGATAACGATAGCCATCATGAAGAAAATGGTAAAAGTTGATGTGACAAAAAATTATGGCAGCAGAGATCTGAGCTTGAGTGGTAAGCAAAAGGCTCAGTGAAGAAGCACCTCGGGGACTGAGGCATGAGTTACAATAACTCCTCCCTCTCTGTAATTTCCACCCAGAGATGTGGAGGAAGACTCCAGGCAGGGAGAACGATAAGGGCAAGCATCTGAAGACAGAAGTGTGCTGGACATGTTGATGGGAGAAGACCAGCACGACTAAAGCAAGGGGAAGGCAATGGAGAATGGCCTAAGATGAAAGCAGAGTCCAGAGCATGCAAGGCCTTGAAAACCACAGGATGAAATTTTTATTGTATTTATTGGAGAAGGTGATGGCACCCCACTCCAGTACTCTTGCCTGGAAAAATGCCATGGACGGAGGAGCCTGGTAGGCTGCAGTCCATGGGGTCGCGAAGAGTCAGACACGACTGAGTGACTTCCCTTTCGCTTTTCACTGTCATGCATTGGAGAAGGAAATGGCAACCCACTCCGGTGTTCTTGCCTGGAGAATCCCAGGGACGGGGGAGCCTGGTGGGCTGCTGTCTGTGGGGTCGCACAGAGTCGGACACGACTGAAGTGACTTAGCAGAAGCAGAGGATGAGATGGTTGGATGGCATCACCGACTCATGGACATGAGTTTGAGTAAACTCCGCGAGTTGGTGATGGGTAGGGAGGCCTGGCGTGCTGCAGTCCATGGGGCCTCAAAGAGCCAGACACGACTGAGATGCTGAACTGAACTGATACTAGCTATCACAGAAATACCGATTGGGATTAAAATGAGAAAGGAATACAAATACTCAGAATTCCCATTTGCACTATTACATGCATTACTATTGATGAAAGTATTGAACCTGAGGTTTTTAAAGCTACTGTCACTGCAAAAAAAAGTGATCTCCACTGAGAGTTGAAGGGAAGTTCTGCCCCGAAGTTGAACTCAACTCCTGTACAAACCAAAAAAGCAAAAAACAACAAAACGAGCTATGGAAAAACCCTTTGGTATTAACTGCCAAGAACTTCCCATCAGATAAACCCAAATACTCTTAGCTTTTCTCTATGGCTACACAGATAAGGGTAAAGCAACTGCTTCCTAGGGTGAAAGAAAGGGGGTTTTTGTATCTGAATTAACCTGAGTGGTGACCTCCATTTATCACATTCAATGTCATCTAATTATAAAGTACGTGTCTACATACACAAAAAGCGTATAGCCTTGATTTGCCAAGAGACTATATTTCATGGTATATCTACAAGTTGAATCTACTTTCCACATGTCAAGGTTAAAGCAAACTGAAAGCAATCTAGAGCTAAGGGCAGCCCTGAGATGATCAAATTCCGCTATCATCCCATTCAAGAGGAGCCCAAAAAGGTTAAAACTGCACACATGTTGAATAGCACATTCAGGACTAACGCAGTGCCTTTTACCCACTGAACTCGAATGAACTCATGCCTGTCCTCACTCTGTGATCACTTACTAACACTCTAATACAAACTTAAGGACAATTTCAAACACTCTTCCACATTATCAAGAAGCAATTAGGTACCTCATCAGAGAAAAGACAGCTTTACACAAACATACAAGAATCCTAAAACATGAATGCTTATGCTGTCTCTCCTTCCTTTTTTTTCTTTTATTAAACCATTCCAACTGGCAGCATATGAGCAAGAGAAAGAGAAAAAAGAGGCAGAAAGAGAAAGAGAAGCAAAGAGAAAGTGAGGCTATATTTTCTCTTCTTGACATATTCTAAAATCAACATATTTAAGCAAAAAAGTTTTAAGAAATCAGCGTTAAATATTAAATGCTTAGTATTGTTATTAGCATTATAAAGATAGATAATTCCAATGTACATAGCTTGTTTATTGAATATCAAAGGCCTTTAGTTATTTGTGTTCAAAAGTGGGAAGTCATGAGCAGTTTCTTGAGCCACTTGTGGGAGGAAATGCTCATGGGATGGAGGAACATTTTCAAACTCAGTCTCTTCTTTGAAAATGACTGCCCTAGAAAGACACCGTGAATGACAGAAGTGTGACAGGGGCCTCCAATGAGCGGAAGCAAAGAACAAAGGGAAAAGTGCTGTGTGACTTATTTGAGAGGTTGAGGACTGTATGTTTAACACACAGATTCAGTATATGCTTTGAGAAGTCCTTTCCTCCTTTTTGATATTATTACTTCATAACAATGTAAAATTGAAGCGCTAGTTCATAGTTTTTACTTCTGATTTAACCTACAATCCACAAAGTAAAAACTAAGGCCTCTGGGTCATGCCGCACACCTAGAGTTGACAGGATGCTCCAGCATTCTATGGTCTTTCAGGCGAGATCTGAAAAACCATTCCAGCCCTTAGTTTGCTTCTTACATCGTAAGAATCATCAACTATTTGACACAAAACTGAACACACTGCCTGATTATCAATTAGCTTCTATGGCAGTGGCTCACATGCTATTAATTCTGTCCTTGGGTGACGGGACTTCTGCTCTGTGGCATCTCAGGACTTTATTCCAAATATTCTCAAGCTACTCCTTTCCATTTTCTTTATAGTAGATCCTGGTAAGAGCAGATCCTGGTTAGCGGAGGAGTAGAAGTTATAGTATAATAGATTTATCCCAATTAACCAGGGAATGACAACTTTAAAACTGCTATATTCAAACTCACTTATATTCACCTTTTTGACTACAGAGAAAGTTAAGGTTTTAAGAAAAAGGAGCCTTGTCTCCAATTAATGATTTATCTGAATGACCATAAAATATCAATGAAAGAAATTTAGGATTTGCAGATACTGCCACATCTCAGGAACACAAGTGTTGTAAGTAATAATACTGGCTAGCCGAGGGTTGTCAGTCACTCTCCATTTAATTCCGTAAGAACTGAACACATACTTGCTTACCACACCTTGCTAGATGCCGAGAGTTTATCACAATGCTAAGGTTATCATGATATAGCTATTTTCTATAGATGACATGTAGGCTGTACACTAGAGCATATACTACATGGAAGCAGTATGTAATACATGTCCTAAATAGGTTATAATTTCACTGAGACAATAGAAAAACTATGAGAGATTGTTTCAAACAATGAATGTTGGCCCAAGACTAAACAAACAAACAAAAATGGAGATCAGGATGGTTCCCAAGGAAGTGAGCTGGGCCATTACTGAAAACATTCTATTTCTTTTCTTGTCGATCCTCAAAGACTGAAGAGTTAAGTACTCTATAAACAGGCTAAATATGCCTCTTTTTTCCCCTTTAAACGATCATGTTCTGATGCTTTTGAGCTGTGGTGTTGGAGAAGACTCGAGAGAGTCCCTTGGACAGCAAGAAGATCAAACCAGTCAATCCTAAAGGGAATCAATCCTGAATATTCATTGGAAGGACTGATGCTGAAGCTGAAGCTCCAATACTTTGGCCACCTGATGTGAATAGCCAATTCATTAGACAAGACCTCGATGCTGGGAAAAATTGAAGGCAGGAGGAGAAGGGGACAACAGAGGACGAGATGGCTGGATAGCATTACCGACTCAATGCACATCAGTTTGAGCAAGCTCCAGGAGATGGTGAAGGACAGGGAAGCCTGGAGTACTGCAGTCCATGGGGTTGCAAACAGTCGGACATGACATAGTGACTGAACAACAAAATACTACCATGTTCTAAAACAGAATCTCCAAATGTCTTTCAAAGATGCTACCACATGTCAAGAGAAAATAATTTTAAAACGGTCAAAAATAAAGCAAAAGTAGAACAAGGATGGGAAGAAAAAAATGGTGATGTGAAATGAACAAAGAGAATGAGTGCCCAAGGTCTTGCAGGATAACTCAAGAAGGTTTAAACATTACAGCTGGCCATAAGCAGAAGACTATCAAAGCTTCTTCCTTAGATTTTACGTGACATGAGCTAATGGTTAGTTCTTACCACCTTTGTACTGGGGACTTCCCAGGTGGCGCCGGTGGCAAAGAACAGGCCTGCCAATGCAGAAGACGTAAGAAATGTGAGTCGATCCTTGGGTCAAGAAGATCCCCTGGAGAAGGAAATGGCAACCCACTCCAATATTCTTGCCTGGAGAAGAGGTTCTTGGGGAGCCTGGTGGCTATAGTCCTCAGGGTCGCAAAGAGTTGGACATGACTGAAGTGACTTAGCATGCCTTTGTATTACCAAAAAAATAATATGGAAGTCATTAAATGTTTCTTCTGTGGAGTACTATTTCTTCATACTTCTTTTGGTAAACTGATTGAAAGGCATAAAAAATATTTTTTGTTAGAATTATTAAGAGATAACCCGAGATATTCAACTTGCGGGTGAAAATTTGATGAGGAAACAGGATGTCTAAACACAGTCTTCTCTTACAAGGGACTTGGTAATTCCAAAGAGGGTAAAGGGAACTTGATAGTGAGAAACATGTCACATACCATGTTAATCAAGAGGTCAAAGTTTACAACAACTGTAAAAAGACAGAGTAATTTAATTCTTGCCAAAACTTTACAACTTGAATTTATTTACATGAAAACAGCAGACACAAAACCAAATGAGGTACATTCTACAAAGAAGCTAGCACAAACCTTACAAAAATGTCAGTGTCACGAAAAACAAACGAAAAGAAGATGGAGGAATCATTCCAGATGTTCACGGTCAAGGTCAAGAAGAACTTTCCATACAAGGAATAATTATGAGAGCAACATTTCAAAAACTCTACGGTAACAGTAATCTCTCAGTGTAAACTTTCTAATGAGAGTAACTACAATGTAGTAACATAAGTGAACATCTCTGTCTTAAGGAATACACACTTATCAATGGGTTTTTTTAAAAAGCACAGTGGTGGCAACTTACGAGACAAAGCAGGAGTACTAAAGCAAATTTGGCAAAATGTTAATAACTGGTGAATCTTGGTGACAGGTTCATGGGAGACTTTTGTGCTATTCTTCAATAAAATTTAAATTATTCCAAAATGAAAAGCTAAAGATTTTTAGTGACTAAGAATGAAAATGTGAGAAATGTAAAATTTTGAATACCCTTCTCATATACTTCTACAAACCAAAAATATTTTCCTATAAATTATTTAGTCATGATATAGCTACATCCACAGGACAGAAAACAGAAAGTAATCCATAACATTCAAACTGTACAGAAGAGACAGACTGAAAATAACAGCAAGGTGTTTTTAAGATGTCTATTTAGTGGGATCTTTAACGTATCTTTGTATATTTTTTAATGTTTTTTGAGGTCTTTCATTTAGTTTAGCTAAAAACAACATTTCCCCTTCAAAAAAAACAAAACAAAACCTAACATGAAAAAAAAAAAACACACCTTACATGTCTCAAATCAGATTTAAAAGAGAATACTCATCACTCTACCACAAAGAAAACCTAAATATACACAAAAAGTTTTACAAAGTCAAATGAATGTCACCAATTCATAACAAAATTTATCTATATATTTAAATCAGGAAAAGCAGAGAGAACAAGGAAACACAAGTTCCTGCTCATTTAAACTTGACATTTTCCAACTATACTTCACATTTCTTTAACTCAAGAGTTCTCCTGACTGACCTCATAAATATTGCACACTCAATTTCAGACCTAAATTCTAAACACTGGCATTTAACTTTAGCAAAAGGACTGATTCTCCATGATGGGAAGTTTGTTTTCTACCTTTAAAAGGTTAATAATGCAAAATTCTAACCTTCCTTCATGAACCACTAACATATCTACCGCTTTATACAATCTACAGAATTCCATTAGCATAGGAAAGTAAAAGTTGACCTGTAAAAAATTAGGAAAAAGATCTGGAACTATGAAACTAGAAGATTAAACTCTAATAACTGACTGAATGATCTTAGGTGAATAATTAGAACTTTCCAAGGCTGGGTTTCTTCATCTATTAAAGAATGAGATTTAAAACTAACTGGTCACAAAGAGTCGGACACGACTGAGCGACTGAACTGAACTGAACTTCTCATCAGTCATTTTCAAAGCTCTAGTGACTTGTCAATCCAGTTCAGTAGCTCAGCTGTGTCTGACCCTTTGTAACCCCATGGACTGCAGCACACCAGGCTTCCCTGTCTATCACAAACTCCCAGAGTTTACTCAAACTCATGTCTATCAAGTCAGTTAACCCATACAACCATCTNGAAACTAGAAGATTAAACTCTAATAACTGACTGAATGATCTTAGGTGAATAATTAGAACTTTCCAAGGCTCAGTTTCTTCATCTATTAAAGAATGAGATTTAAAACTAACTGGTCGCAAAGAGTCGGACACGACTGAGGGACTGAACTGAACTGAACTTCTCATCAGTCATTTTCAAAGCTCTAGTGACTTGTCAATCCAGTTCAGTAGCTCAGCTGTGTCTGACTCTTTGTAACCCCATGGACTGCAGCACACCAGGCTTCCCTGTCTATCACAAACTCCCAGAGTTTACTCAAACTCATGTCCATCAAGTCAGTTAACCCATACAACCATCTGATCCTCTGTCATCCCCTTCTCCTCCTGCCTTCAATCTTTCCCAGCATCAGAGTATTTGTCAATGAGTCAGTTCTTCACATCAGGTGGCCAAAATATTGGAGCTTCAGCATCAGTCCTTCCAAAGCATCAATTCTTCAGCGCTCAGCCTTTTTTATTGTCCTGCTCTCTACTGGAAAAACCATAGCTTTGACTATATGGACCTTTATAGGCAAAGTAATGTCTCTGGCTTTTTAATATGCTGTCTAGGTTTCTCATTGCTTTTCTTCCAAGGAACAAGCGTCTTTTTAATTTCATGGCTGCAGTCACCAGCTGCAGTGATTTTGGAGCCCCCCAAAATTTAGTCTCTCACTGTTTCCATTGTTTTCCCATTTATTTGCCATCAAGTGATGGGACCAGATGCCATGACCTTAGTTTTTTGATGTCGAGTTTTAAACCAGCTTTTTAGTCTTTTTAATTTCATGGCTGCAGTCACCAGCTGCAGTGATTTTGGAGCCCCCCAAAATTTAGTCTCTCACTGTTTCCATTGTTTTCCCATTTATTTGCCATCAAGTGATGGGACCAGATGCCATGACCTTAGTTTTTTGATGTCGAGTTTTAAACCAGCTTTTTCACTGTCCTCTTACACTTTTATCAGGAGGCTCTTTAGTTCCTCTTCACTGTCTGCCATAAGGGTGGTGTCATCTGCATATCTGAGGTGACTTGTCACTCTTCNTTCTTGGGGAGCCTGGTGGCTATAGTCCTCAGGGTCGCAAAGAGTTGGACATGACTGAAGTGACTTAGCATGCCTTTGTATTACCAAAAAAATAATATGGAAGTCATTAAATGTTTCTTCTGTGGAGTACTATTTCTTCATACTTCTTTTGGTAAACTGATTGAAAGGCATAAAAAATATTTTTTGTTAGAATTATTAAGAGATAACCCGAGATATTCAACTTGCGGGTGAAAATTTGATGAGGAAACAGGATGTCTAAACACAGTCTTCTCTTACAAGGGACTTGGTAATTCCAAAGAGGGTAAAGGGAACTTGATAGTGAGAAACATGTCACATACCATGTTAATCAAGAGGTCAAAGTTTACAACAACTGTAAAAAGACAGAGTAATTTAATTCTTGCCAAAACTTTACAACTTAAATTTATTTACATGAAAACAGCAGACACAAAACCAAATGAGGTACATTCTACAAAGAAGCTAGCACAAACCTTACAAAAATGTCAGTGTCACGAAAAACAAACGAAAAGAAGATGGAGGAATCATTCCAGATGTTCACGGTCAAGGTCAAGAAGAACTTTCCATACAAGGAATAATTATGAGAGCAACATTTCAAAAACTCTACGGTAACAGTAATCTCTCAGTGTAAACTTTCTAATGAGAGTAACTACAATGTAGTAACATAAGTGAACATCTCTGTCTTAAGGAATACACACTTATCAATGGGTTTTTTTAAAAAGCACAGTGGTGGCAACTTACGAGACAAAGCAGGAGTACTAAAGCAAATTTGGCAAAATGTTAATAACTGGTGAATCTTGGTGACAGGTTCATGGGAGACTTTTGTGCTATTCTTCAATAAAATTTAAATTATTCCAAAATGAAAAGCTAAAGATTTTTAGTGACTAAGAATGAAAATGTGAGAAATGTAAAATTTTGAATACCCTTCTCATATACTTCTACAAACCAAAAATATTTTCCTATAAATTATTTAGTCATGATATAGCTACATCCACAGGACAGAAAACAGAAAGTAATCCATAACATTCAAACTGTACAGAAGAGACAGACTGAAAATAACAGCAAGGTGTTTTTAAGATGTCTATTTAGTGGGATCTTTAACGTATCTTTGTATATTTTTTAATGTTTTTTGAGGTCTTTCATTTAGTTTAGCTAAAAACAACATTTCCCCTTCAAAAAAAACAAAACAAAACCTAACATGAAAAAAAAAAAACACACCTTACATGTCTCAAATCAGATTTAAAAGAGAATACTCATCACTCTACCACAAAGAAAACCTAAATATACACAAAAAGTTTTACAAAGTCAAATGAATGTCACCAATTCATAACAAAATTTATCTATATATTTAAATCAGGAAAAGCAGAGAGAACAAGGAAACACAAGTTCCTGCTCATTTAAACTTGACATTTTCCAACTATACTTCACATTTCTTTAACTCAAGAGTTCTCCTGACTGACCTCATAAATATTGCACACTCAATTTCAGACCTAAATTCTAAACACTGGCATTTAACTTTAGCAAAAGGACTGATTCTCCATGATGGGAAGTTTGTTTTCTACCTTTAAAAGGTTAATAATGCAAAATTCTAACCTTCCTTCATGAACCACTAACATATCTACCGCTTTATACAATCTACAGAATTCCATTAGCATAGGAAAGTAAAAGTTGACCTGTAAAAAATTAGGAAAAAGATCTGGAACTATGAAACTAGAAGATTAAACTCTAATAACTGACTGAATGATCTTAGGTGAATAATTAGAACTTTCCAAGGCTGGGTTTCTTCATCTATTAAAGAATGAGATTTAAAACTAACTGGTCACAAAGAGTCGGACACGACTGAGCGACTGAACTGAACTGAACTTCTCATCAGTCATTTTCAAAGCTCTAGTGACTTGTCAATCCAGTTCAGTCACTCAGCTGTGTCTGACCCTTTGTAACCCCATGGACTGCAGCACACCAGGCTTCCCTGTCTATCACAAACTCCCAGAGTTTACTCAAACTCATGTCTATCAAGTCAGTTAACCCATACAACCATCTATCTGATCCTCTGTCATCCCCTTCTCCTCCTGCCTTCAATCTTTCCCAGCATCAGAGTCTTTGCCAATGAGTCAGGTCTTCACATCAGGTGACCAAAATATTGGAGCTTCAGCATCAGTCCTTCCAAAGCATCAATTCTTCAGCACTCAGCCTTTTTTATTGTCCTGCTCTCTACTGGAAAAACCATAGCTTTGACTATATGGACCTTTATAGGCAAAGTAATGTCTCTGGCTTTTTAATATGCTGTCTAGGTTTCTCATTGCTTTTCTTCCAAGGAACAAGCATCTTTTTAATTTCATGGCTGCAGTCACCAGCTGCAGTGATTTTGGAACCCCCCAAAATTTAGTCTCTCACTGTTTCCATTGTTTTCCCATTTATTTGCCATCAAGTTTATTTGCCATCAAATAAATTTCCCATTTATTTGCCATTAGTTTTTTGATGTCGAGTTTTAAACCAGCTTTTTCACTGTCCTCTTACACTTTTATCAGGAGGCTCCTTAGTTCCTCTTCACTGTCTGCCATAAGGGTGGTGTCATCTGCATATCTGAGGTGACTTGTCACTCTTCTTAAATATGCTCTTATCTGCTATTTTTGTCTTGGTTCTGATGAATGACCAAAAACTCACAAGAAGAATTCCTCATTCAGCAGCCATTATAATCACAATAACTAGATAATTACAGATGCAGTGTAAGCTTGGAACTCCATGATTAACCATATGATGAAAAGCATTCAAACACACTGGTGAAATTCAAAGTCAGATCTATCCCTGGCAATTACTGCCTTAAAACAAGAAGGAAAGAGCAATTAGCTCTTGCTACCAATTAGAAATCTAATAGAATATATATAAATATATAATATACAAACAAACCATGTTTATTATAACTGAATGAAAACTAAACAATTGAGATAAAAATACAGACATATGCAGATAATTAAGATGAAAATGATCTAAACCACACAACTTCTGGAATACTTTCAGCTATATATAACACGTACTATGGCTGCGATAGGTACTGTTACCATGAGTTCCCCGTCTCAGTATCTGAGAATCTTATGCTGTTCAATTCAAATCTTCCATGAAATGAGTCTGGCCAAAAGAAAAAACTGATTTTAAGGAAAGTTACAGTACAAAACACTATTTAAGAATAAAAAAGCATCACCACCACAAAATTCACATAAGAACATGATGAAGCACCAAATCAAGATCACCATGGGTCTTTTTAAGGTTTTATAATCAAGAATCTTCAGGATAAAATTAGATTATAGTGTCCATGTGTAACTGTGAGTAAAGGGAATGTATATACAGACTAAAAAATGATGCAAAGTCATGTAATTCCTTTGAAACTCAATAATATATGCAAAGCTGGACATCTCTTGTAGGATATTAAGCAGGAACAACAAACTACAGAGGAAGAGGGATTTCAAGGTTGATTTCCTCACTTTTTTATTCAAAGCTCTTGGGGAAGGACTTTCCCCTTAAATAGTGTAAAATACATAGATGTAAAGATGAACCTCTATGCTAGTTGACTCATTTCAGACTTTTCATGAAAGTGTACAATTTAATGTTAAATATTATTTCACTCGGATGAGGTGTTTATGAAATTGAGTGGATGAAGTCATCCCAAAATTAGTTTATAAATCTTAAGAAAGTTTGAAACCAAGGTTTCTAGGCAGGAAAGCCCACTCAAAAGTCGAGAATAATCACTTCAGTGTACTGGACCGAGGATTCAAATATCAAAAGCTCCCCGTCTGAAGTAGAGGGGTGGCCCAGCACATACACTGCCTCCTTCCCCTACTCTCTCCTCTTTCTCCCCCATCATTTTGTTTAAATCTTGGTCATAGCATTTCTCATCCTCTTCTTTAGATCATTTGCTACAGTTTGTCTGGATCTCTGCCCATTTCCATTTTGCTACTAATGATGCCTTCAGCATTAATGGATGTCTCTTCCTGATGTGAGTTTGAACTTTGGATCCTCAGGATTGTCTTTGCCTTCACTATTTGAATCTTCTTATGTCTTTCTAGGACTTCCCTGGTGGCTCAGATGGTAAAGCGTCTGTCTACAATGCAGGAGACCCGGGTTCGATCCCTGGGTTGGGAAGATCCCCTGGAGAAGGAAATGGCAATCTACTCCAGGGCTATTGCCTGGAAAATCCCATGGACAGAAGAGCCTAGTAGGCTACAGTCCATGGGGTCGCAAAGAGTCGGACACGACTGAGCGACTTCACTTCTGCTGTTCATATTCTTTGGCTTGGCTTCGGTACCTAATGACAACCCACCCCAGGTCTGATTTCTATAGTTGTCTCAATCTACAAACTGAAGCCACATTTCAACCGAGACACCACAAAAGTTGTCCTGGACTTGGCCTCAATAGACCAGTATACACTAGATCAAAACAACATAGGCAGACTAAGCTTGGCTTCATATAAAGGGAATTTTCTACTAATCATAGAAGACACTCTCCCTCCTCAAAAACAGGGAATGCTCTGGGTCTAGAGAGTATATAGCAAAGAGGCTATGAGAGCTGATTCTGGAATAGATAGACCTGGGCTTAAATCCAATTCCTCTGCTGTCTACCTACCTTAACCTTGCTAAGTCTAAATTTTGCTGGCTATAGAATGAGAATAATAATCACTTTAATAAAACTTTATGTCATATATAGCTGTAAATGATGGCTTGAGAGTTTTAAACAATGTTAAATATAAAGTGCTAGAATAATGCCCACCATATAGAGCACCAACTTGGTCCATTAGAAACTGGACATAAGTGATCATTTTACAATATACACAAATATTGAACCATTATGTGGTACATGTTGTGTGTGCTAAGTCACTTCAGTCATGTCCAACTCTTTGTAACCCTATGGAGTGTAGCCCACCAGGCTCCTCTGTCCACAGGATCTTCCAGACAAGAACACTGGAGTGGGTTGCCATGCCCTCCTCCAGGGGATCTTCCAGGCCCAGGGATTGAACCCATGTGTCTTACGTCTCCTGCACTGGCAGGCAAGTTCCTTACCACTAGCGCTACCTGAGAAGTCCTATTACGTGGTACTATAATGCCATCGGTTCACTAAAAAAAAAATAACAACACCAACAACAATAAAAACTAAACAGTGGTTTTTCAAATAATTGAGGATAAAGCTGTCTTTCTTTCCCTCCAGTGTATTTTCTCTACTTCTCCTGTTTCACCTTTCTTGTGAAAGCAGTCACACTCCCTCAACTGTTGCCTGAAAATGAAAAGAAATATATGTGCCCACAAACTAAGTTCATTCACAAATCTGCTCTTGTTCAACCCAGAGAACTGACTTCAAAACACTATAAAAAGATTTATTCCAACAGGAACCTTCATAAGTTACTGACAGAAATGTAGACGGTGCAGTCACTTTGAAAAACAGGCATTTTCTTAAAAGTTAAACATACATTTATCATACACCTAGCAGTCTCACACCTAGGTGTATAGCAAAGGGAAATAAAGATATCTGTCTACATAAAAGTTTGTAACAAGTGTTCACAGCAGCATTATTCATAATAGCCAAAAAGCAGAAAACAACTCAAATGTCCATCTACTGCTGAATGGTTAAGAAATATATATGTTATGTCCATACAAGGGAATAATATTCAGCAATAAAAAGGAGCGAAGTACTCACTGNGGGAAATAAAGATATCTGTCTACATAAAAGTTTGTAACAAGTGTTCACAGCAGCATTATTCATAATAGCCCAAAAGCAGAAAACAACTCAAATGTCCATCTACTGCTGAATGGTTAAGAAATATATATGTTATGTCCATACAAGGGAATAATATTCAGCAATAAAAAGGAGCGAAGTACTCACTGATGTTATAACATGGAAGAACTTCGAAAACATACGCTCAGTGAAAAAAGCCAAAAACGAATGACATACAACGTATGATTCCATTTACATGAAATATCCCAATAAAGAAAATTTGGATAGACAAAAAGTAGATTAAGTGATTGCCTACGACTGTGGATTAACTGTAAATGGAAATGAGGAATTTACTATGGTAATGAAATATTCTAAAACTGGATTGTGTTAATGTCTATGACGAATGTATAAATTCACTAAAANAACAGATGATTCCATTTACATGAAATATCCCAATAAAGAAAATTTGGATAGACAAAAAGTAGATTAAGTGATTGCCTACGACTGTGGATTAACTGTAAATGGAAATGAGGAATTTACTATGGTAATGAAATATTCTAAAACTGGATTGTGTTAATGTCTATGACGAATGTATAAATTCACTAAAAAAAAAAAAAAGAAAACACACTGAATTATTAAGTTCAAATGGACTGTGTAAATTTATCTCAAAATATTGAATTATTGAGTTAAAATGAGTGAATTTTATGGTATATAAATAAAACTGTAAGGAAAAAAGTGTGCCGTGTATAGACAATCTAAAAATAAGGTTATTCCACTCCTCCTGCATTCAACTGCTTAAGTGCTGTGACACACTTCCTATACTCAACAAACTTTAAATAGAANAAAATGAGTGAATTTTATGGTATATAAATAAAACTGTAAGGAAAAAAGTGTGCCGTGTATAGACAATCTAAAAATAAGGTTATTCCACTCCTCCTGCATTCAACTGCTTAAGTGCTGTGACACACTTCCTATACTCAACAAACTTTAAATAGAACATTAACACGTAAAATAAAACAACGTGGGACTTTTCCAGTGGTCCAGTGGTTGAGAATCTGTCTTCCAGTGCAACAGACACAGGTTTGATCCCTGGTAGGGGAACTAAGCTCCTGGGTGCCTGAGGGCAACTAAGTCCACGGCAAGCCACGACTAAGTACCAAACCACCACGAGAGAAGTCCCCCAACTCTGTAACAGAGGCCCAGTGCAGGCAAAACAGCAAGCAGGGCAATACAGCTTCTTTCGTGCTCTTTTCACTTGGGACATGAACTTTGGAAGACTTGATTCTGCATGTAAGAAGTCTCCTCCCTAAAGGACCATGCTGAAGAGACAGCATGCAGAAAGAAATGCCCAAGGAACCCCATGCCAGTTTCAGCACCAACCAGGAGACGTGAGTGAGCCTTCAGATGGCTGTGGCTCCCTTCTGCCTTCACAATCACCCTAGGGGACACTGAGCAAAACAGTGAGGAGCAGTCCCACCAAACCCTGCCCAAACTTCAGGCTCAGGACTGAAATGAACAGTGCAGTTTCAAGCCACTAATATTGGAGTTGATTTGTTACATGGCACTGAAAAATCAGAACACTAGCTTATCCACATCTTAAAATATTGGACAGCAGTTATAAGACAGAGTGAAAAAAAGTAACAATCTCTAAGAATGTATTCAAACTCCCTAAAGCTGAGAACTTTCAGCAACAGGCTGATCCTATCCATTCCAATAAAAAGGTAAAAATTTCTATTTCCATCCTGGATAATGACTTTATTCTCAGTGTTGAGTCTTACAGCAGAGATAAAGCATTAAGAGTCAAAACAACCTCTAGGGCAGGGGAAAAGAGTAGCTATTCAGACAACTTAGGATATAGAAGTATGCAAAAACAGAGTCAAGGTTTTTGTCAGCAGCCTGTATTCACAGGATATAAAACCCACACTCTAGTCAGCTGTGATGCCAAGCACCACACTTCCCTCCTGTTAAATTGAAAAGGAGCCCAGCTGTCTGCTCAGCATACCCATCAGAAGCGCTCCACCTCATGTGTCACAATCAATTGCACCGATTCAGGTCCAGTCTTTTTTTAGCGAAAGGAATTTATTACAAACAGGCTTGCTTCCTTCCAGTCCATACCCTGAGCCCTGCAGTGCCCTGGAGGGCACCACATCTGGTTGAGCTAACTTCTCGAGAGAGCAAGGGAGAGGAGAGAGAGGAAATCCTACCAGTCAGAGGATACAACCAATAACCTATGAGAAATCAAACGCTAGAGTTTGCTGCAACAGTGAACAAAGGCTTGTCAGATACTCTAGCAAACAAAACTCTTATCCAAACTCTCCAATCCTAAGAGAATTCGTGACTCTTACGGATTACAAGATCCTAAAAGCTTCTGCCCACATGTTGTGTTAGAAGAGCTTTATTCTAATTCTTAAATCAGTTACAAGGTTTTAAAAACAAGAGGTGGAAAACCCAGTTCAAAGTGGTTTAAATGACATGAACACATCAGACCTTAAAACAGGAGACATAGGAATCAGAGAAGCTTCAGTGTTGGCTAATCCATAAAGTGCAGGACATCAGCAAAGACCCAGGGTTTTCCAGTCTCTCCACCTTTCTGCCCAGAATGTCAGCTTTACCCACAGCTCCCTGTAGGAGGGCTATCAACAGACTAAAGACCTTCCTTGCTCAGGTCGAGCAGAGTAAAGAAAATACCTCGTCATCTGCACAACCATGCCACCTGTGGCCTTTGGCTAACAAGGGAATATTGATGCTGAATGGCCTGGCCACGGGCCCACAAAGCCTTCTTGACAAGAGGGCCAGGTGACCACAATGGGCTTAGAGCCGCTGTGACACTCGGGGAAACGGACCTCCTGAAAGCAACAGACCAACTTCCAAGTCCACTAAAATCCAAACCATCATTTAAACCTGATCAATTAGAAAGAGAGCTTCTTTAGTTTCCAAGTGGATTTTGCTCTAAAAGTCCACCCCACGTCAGTTTTGATCTTGAAGTATGATTGGAGCATAGAATGCATTTTCCCACTGAAGCAATATATTTCCCATGTGCTAAATTGGTTCTTGGTGCATTTGAACCATTTATAGTTGAAGTATTTAAGCTGGGAATGCCTCTTTCCTTCTTTTCCCAGTAGTTCAGGAAAAAATAGAGACTCACCACCTATAAGCTATCATGCCCTGGGACCAGCAGGGTGAAAACAAGGAACTCTCCACAAGCAACCGTCAGTAAGAGCACAAAGACCTCCAGGAGGAACCCGTAATCCACAGTAGAGGCAGCTCAGAGGGCAGGCTGGCGAGTTTCCCAAAGGGCATCTGTGCTTACAGAATACCCATCAGTCACTGACATAAACACGTTTTATTTTGAATTACAAATAACAAAACCTATTAACTAGTTTCTTCTAGTACAATGCTAAAACACCCTAATAATGTGGATGCATGTGTGTGTTAGTCACTAAGTCATGTCTGACTCTTCGTGACCCCATGAACTGCAGCCCATCAGGCTCCTCTGTCCGTGGGATTCTCCAGGCAAGAACACTAGAGTGGGTTGCCATTTCCTTCTCCAGAAGATCTTCCTGACTCAGGGATCAAACTTGGGTCTCCTGCATTGCAGGCAAATGCTTTACTGTCTCAGCTACTAAGGAAGCCAATAATGTGAATGTTTTCTTTTAAATTAAGTCAGTTCTGTGTTTTTAATATTTTTTTAATGTGTGTTCCTTTTAGGAACTCAGAAATGCATCATGGGATTAAAGCCTTGTTTAATGACCTAATGAGGATTTTCATGAGAACACTGATGACAGTAAACAGAGCTGTGCCTTAGAGAGTACATTCCTCGATTTAATCCCCATAACAGCCTGGCAAGGTTGCTGTTGTTCAGTTGCTCAGCCAGGTCCCACTCTTTGCGACCCCATGGAAGAAACACATCAGACTTGCCTATCCTTCAACATCTCCTGGAGCTTGCTCAAACTCATGACGGTGATGCCATCCAACCATCTTATCCTCTGTCATCCCCTTCTCCTCCTGCCTTCAATCATTCCCAGCAGAAGGGTCTTTTCCAAGGAGTCAGCTCTTCGCATTAAGTGGCCAAATTATTGGAGTTTCAGCTTCCACATCAGTTCTTCCAATGAGTATTCAGGGTATTCAGCATTTCCTTTAGGATTGAGTGATTTGATCTTGTTTCAGTCCAAGGGAATCTCAAGAGTCTTCTCCAACACCACAGTTCAAAAGCATTGACTCTTTGGTGCCCAGCTTTCTTTAGAGTCCAACTCTCACATCCATACATGACTACTGGAAAAACCAGAGCTTTGATTACACATATCTTTGACAGCAAAGTAAAGTTTCTGCTTTTTAATATGCTGTCCCAGTTCAGTTCAGTTCAGTTCAGTCGCTCAGTCATGTCCGACTCTGTGACCCCATGAATCGCAGCATGCCAGGCCTCCCTATCCATCACCATCTCCCGGAGTTCACTCAGACTCACGTCCATCGAGTCCGTGATGCCATCCAGCCATCTCATCCTCGGTCATCCCCTTCTCCTCCTGCCCCCAATCCCTCCCAGCATCAGAGTCTTTTCCAATGAGTCAACTCTTCGCATGAGGTGGCCAAAGTACTGGAGTTTCAGCTTTAGCATCAGTCCTTCCAA
>SJYX01023526.1:439148-513959 GCA_006410675.1 Oreotragus oreotragus | reverse complement strand
AAGAGAAGACTCTACACATGGACATCACCAGATGGTCAACACCGAAATCAGATTGATTATATTCTTTGCAGCCAAAGATGGAGAAGCTCTATACAGTCAACAAAAACAAGACCAGGAGCTGACTGTGGCTCAGATCATGAACTCCTTATTTCCAAATTCAGACTTAAATTGAAGAAAGTAGGGAAAACCGCTAGACCATTCAGGTATGACCTAAATCAAATCCCTTATGATTATACAGTGGAAGTGAGAAATAGATTTAAGGGCCTAGATCTGATAGATCGAGTTCCTGATGAACTATGGAATATACTGTCTAGGTTGGTCATAACTTTCCTTCCAGGGAGCAAGTATCTTTTAATTTCATGGCTGCAATCACCATCTGCAGTGACTTTGGAGCCCAAGAAAATAAAGTATGTCCCTGTTTCCATTGTTTCCCCATCTATTTGCCATGAAGTGATGGAACCAGCGGCCATGATCTTCACTTTTTTAATGTTTTAAATGTTTTTTTAGTTTTAAGCCAGCTATTTCACTCTCCTCTTCCACCTTCATCAATAGGCTCTTTAGTTCCTCTTCGTTTTCTGCCATGAAGGTGGTGTTATTTGCATATCTGAAGTTATTGATATTTCTCCTGACAATCTTGATTCTGGCTTGTGCTTTATCCAGCCCAGAATTTTACATGATGTACTCTCAAATTAAATAAACAGGGTGACAATATACACCCTTGACACACTCCTTTCCCAATTTGGAACCAGTCCGTTGTTCTATGTCCAGTTCTAACTATTGCTTCTTGCCCAGAATGCAGGTTTCTCAGGAGACAGACAAGATGGTCTTGTATTCCCATCTCTTTAAGAATTTTGCAGTTTGTTGTGAGTTACACAGTCAAAGGCTTTAGCATAGTCAATGGGGCAGAAGTATATGTTTTTCTGGAATTCTCTAGCTTTTTCTATTACCTAATGAATGTTGGCTATTTGATCTCTGGTTTCTCTGCCTTTTCTATATCCAGCTTGAACCAGAATGCAGGTTTCTCAGGAGACAGACAAGATGGTCTTGTATTCCCATCTCTTTAAGAATTTTGCAGTTTGTTGTGAGTTACACAGTCAAAGGCTTTAGCATAGTCAATGGGGCAGAAGTATATGTTTTTCTGGAATTCTCTAGCTTTTTCTATTACCTAATGAATGTTGGCTATTTGATCTCTGGTTTCTCTGCCTTTTCTATATCCAGCTTGAACATCTGGAAGTTCTTGGTTCATGTACTCTTGAAGTCTAGCTGAAGGATTTTGAGCATCACTTTGCTAGCAAATGAAATGAGTGCAATTGTGCGGTGGTATGAACATTCTTTGGCATGGCCCTTCTTTGATATTGGAATGAAAACTGACCTCTAAGGTAGATGTCACTGATCCAAGGTCACACACATAGAAACTCAGGCTAGCGGCACTGTGATAACGTGCCCAAATTCACATGATTAGAATGTGGTGGGGAAAGGATCCCCCTGTAACAGATTTGATTCTGAAATACAAGCACAGACAATTCCAACTAATAAATTTGCAAGTACTTTATGAAATTCAGTCAACCAATCTTAAAAATAAAATTTAAAGTATGACCTGTTTCCCATACCTTCAGTGTCCTATACATTACTCAAGATATTTTGAGAAGGGGGAAAAAAAAATATGTTCCAAGAATGTTTCCCTCCATGTTTTCCCTTTGGTTCTGAAATAGTAACATGTGGTGCCCACTGGCATTGCTCTAAGCAGGATGTTGACCTTTCCAGAGTTGACAAACCAATTCCCAACAATGCCAAATAGTGGGTCACTGTATGACGTGACTGTTATAGCTAGCATTAAGCCAAGTCTAGATAACTGGTTCCTTCTCCACTCACGATAAGCTGAAATTCTACCCAAGTAACAATTTGACAAGAATGTTGCTATCAAAGACGATCTCAGACGTGATTCTCTAGATCAGGTCTTCTCAGACTTTAAGATGTACAAGTAGCACCTGGAGATCTTGTTAAAACGCTGGTTCTCAATGAATAGGTTCAGGCCACACCTGAGATCCTGCATTTCTAACACATCGTAGGTTGGTTCTGACGCTGCTGCACCATAGCTCACCCTCTCAGTAGCTATCATTCAGTTCATGGCAGAAAAAGAAAAGCACAGATTCTTCAAATTACAGTCCCAGCTTGCCAACGTTTATCTTATGGTGCATGCATTCGTGCTAAGTTGCTTCAGTCATGTCCAACTCTTTGGAACCCTATGGTCTGCAGCCTGCCAGGCTCCTCTGTCCAAGGGATTCCTCAGGCAGGAATACTGGAGAGGGTGTCCATGCCTTCCTTCAGGGGAATTTTCTGGCCCAGGGATTGAAGTCCCACATCTCTTATGTCTCCTCCATTGGCAGGCAGGTTCTTTACCAAGAGCACCACCTGGGAAGCCCCAAATAGCATGGTATCCTTTTCTAAACTGCCATATAAATTTGTTGCTGCCTCACGGTCAGCACTTTCCAAAGAGCACAGTATAATGCTGGTCAAGTTTCAGTTCAGTTCAGTTCAGTCGCTCAGTCGTGTCCGACTCTTTGCGAACCCATGAATCGCAGCACGCCAGGCCTCCCTATCCATCACCATCTCCCGGAGTTCACTCAGACTCACGTCCATCGAGTCCGTGATGCCATCCAGCCATCTCATCCTCGGTCGTCCCCTCTCCTCCTGCCCCCAATCCCTCCCAGCATCAGAGTCTTTTCCAATGAGTCAACTCTTCGCATGAGGTGGCCAAAGTACTGGAGTTTCAGCTTTAGCATCATTCCTTCCAAAGAAATCCCAGGGTTGATCTCCTTCAGAATGGACTGGTTGGATCTCCTTGCAGTCCAAGGGACTCTCAAGAGTCTTCTCCAACACCACAGTTCAAAAGCATCAATTCTTCAGCGCTCAGCTTTCTTCACAGTCCAACTTTCACATCCATACATGACCACAGGAAAAACCATAGCCTTGACTAGATGGACCTTAGTCGGGAAAGTAATGTCTCTGCTTTTGAATATACTGTCCAGGTTGGTCATAACTTTTCTTCCAAGGAGTAAGCGTCTTTTAATTTCATGGCTGCAGTCACCATCTGCAGTGATTTTGGAGCTCAAAAAAAATAAAGTCTGACACTATTTCCACTGTTTCCCCATCTGTTTCCCATGAAGTGATACCGGATGCCACGATCTTCGTTTTCTAAGTGTTGAGCTTTAAGCCAACTTTTTGCTCTCCTCCTTCACTTTCATCAAGAGGCTTTTTAGCTCCTCTTCACTTTCTGCCATAAGGGTGGTGTCATCTGCATATCTGAGGTTATTGATATTTCTCCCGGCAATCTTGATTCCAGCTTGTGTTTCTTCCATTCCAGCGTTTCTCATGATGTACTCTGCATAGAAGTTAAATAAGCAGGATGCCAATATACAGCCTTGACGTACTCCTTTTCCTATTTGGAACCAGTCTGTTGTTCCATGTCCAGTTCTAACTGTTGCTTCCTGACCTGCATACAGATTTCTCAAGAGGCAGGTTAGGTGGTCTGGTATTCCCATCTCTTTCAGAATTTTCCACAGTTTATTTCACGGTCACTAAAAAATAGTTTATCATGAGTTATGATGACAGTGGTCCAAGACGATCAGGAAAACATCATGGCCGTCAGAACGAAAAGGATGTTGAAGGGAAAGGCCATGGTCAGAGGAGATGCAGAGCATCAGAGCAAGGGGAATGCTGCTGCTGCTGCTGCTAAGTCACCAGTCGTGTCCGACTCCGTGCGACCCCATAGACGGCAGCCTACCAGGCTCCCCTATCCCTGGGATTCTCCAGGCAAAAACACTGGAGTGGGGTGCCATCGCCTTCTCTGAAGGGGGAATGCTGGGCTCCCATGAATACGAGGAAGTTGGGAGCATTTTGATGTGAGAAACACTGAAAAAGGAAGGGGAGAAGGCAATGGGAGTCGTCGCTGGGGCGGTTTGTGAGTGGAGGACAGATATCTGGGTAGGGGTACTGACAGGGATCTATCACTGCCAAATGATAATTAGAAATTTTTCAGTTAGAAAATGCTTGCCTTTAAGCCCTAGACATAGGCAGTGTGGAAATTAGTCCTGGAAGTTAATAGTTGTCATTTATATATGTAGTTTCCCCCACCCCATCCCACCCCCAAAGCTCGTGTTTTTTACTTGGATTTTATTTTTTAATTTTATTTAAAAAATAATTTAATTTACTTATTGGCTGTACTGGGTCTCCATTGCCACTCGGGCTTTTCTCTAGTTGTGGCAAGCAGGGGCTACTCTTTGCTGCAACCACTTTTCTTGCGGAGCTTCTCGTTGTGGAGCACAGGCGCTAGGGTGTGCTGGCTTCAGTGGTTGGGGCACATGGGCTCAGTAGTGGCGGTTCCTGGGCTCTAGAGCGCAGGCCCAATAGTTGTGTCTATCACGGTCCGTTGCTCCGCTACAGTGTGGAATCTTCCTGAACCGGGGACCGAACCCCACCCATGTCTCCTGCGTTGGCAGGCAAATTCTTGACGCCTGAGCCACCAGGGAAGCCCCTATTTCTTAAGTTAATTTTTATTGGAATACGGTTGCAAGGCAGAAACAGAAACACAGATATAACAGAACAAATGTATGGACACCGAGAGATGAAGAGGGAAGTGGGGTAAATTGGGAGACTGGGATTGACATATATATATACACTTGATACTAGGTATAAAAAACTCACGTTTTGAAAAATTGGCTTTGTTTAGACCCAGTGGCCCTCTGCTGACTCGTCTCCCTCTCCTGCTAAACTGTCACGAACCAGCATTGGAAGAAGAGGCCTCTACGAGGCTAGTTCCCTAACTTACCCCAAGTGCTATTTCCATGACCGGGAAGAAGTCATTAAAGCCAACATTCGAGATCCCTTGCAGATTGCGAAAATAATCCGTGAAAACGAACACATCGGATTTCTTTATATGATCTCCGCAGTGCCAAGATCTTCCATTGAATACGATACATATAATCTGAAGTGAGTTCTCTTTTATAAAGCAATTTATTTAGCAGTAAAAATTACAAATAAGGTTGCAAGTGTTGTCCATAATCAATTGGGTATTAATGATTTACAGGATAAATTATAATTTTGGTTATCATCCAATGACAAACGAATCTTAATCACAACAGTTTTATTTATTTTGCCCATTTATCTTATAGACATTTTATGCAGTGGTATACTGCTGTGCTTCTTATATGTTATATTAATATAATACCATTTTCTTTAATCAGTATTACAAACAATTTTGATATTTTGTGATTACTAAGAAGAGGGCATGCATTAAAA
Source organism: Oreotragus oreotragus (assembly GCA_006410675.1). Taxonomy (NCBI): domain Eukaryota; kingdom Metazoa; phylum Chordata; class Mammalia; order Artiodactyla; family Bovidae; genus Oreotragus; species Oreotragus oreotragus. The sequence continues at coordinate 508,661 of SJYX01023526.1, read as the reverse complement.
AATGGATGATACGTGATTTTTTTTTTACTTGTCTTTTCAGCTTTCCTTAATAGAGTAGAAATAAAGTTTTTTTTTAAGTAAAATGAATGATAATTTCAGGTATTTATATAGATTAATAGTATACACACACTCATATATACTCTCTATTGTTACTTAACACACATTTGTTGTTGAAATAATTTGAAGATTCACCCAAATGTGAGTCTCTGAACTGATTTAAAGTTGAGCACAACAGGCATATAGGACTTAAAGGTGATGCCAGCCTTCCTCTATGGTGGTTTGCATGCGTGTGCGCTGAGTCACTTCAGTCGTGTCTGATTCTTTGCGACCCTATACACTGTAGCCCTCCAGGCTCCTCTGTCCATGGGCTTCTCCAGGCAGGAATACTGAAGTGGGTTGCCGTGCCCTCCTCCAAGGGATCTTCCCACCTAGGGATCGAACCCACATCTTTTTTTTTTTTTTNCTCTCCTCCTTCACTTTCATCAAGAGGCTTTTTAGCTCCTCCTCACTTTCTGCCATAAGGGTGGTGTCATCAGCATATCTGAGGTTATTGATATTTCTCCCGGCAATCTTGATTCCAGCTTGTGTTTCTTCCAGTCCAGCGTTTCTCATGATGTACTCTGCATATAAGTTAAATAAGCAGGGAGACAATATACAGCCTTGACGTACTCCTTTTCCTATTTGGAACCAGTCTGTTGTTCCATGTCCAGTTCTAACTGTTGCTTCCTGACCTGCATACAGATTTCTCAAGAGGCAGGTTAGGTGGTCTGGTATTCCCATCTCTTTCAGAATTCTCCACAGTTTATTGTGATCCACACAGTCAAAGGCTTTGGCATAGTCAATAAAGCAGAAATAGATGTTTTTCTGGAACTCTCTTGCTTTTTCCATGATCCAGCAGATGTTGGCAATTTGATCTCTGGTTCCTCTGCCTGTTCTAAAACCAGCTTGAACATCAGGGAGTTCACGGTTCACATATTGCTGAAGCCTGGCTTGGAGAATTTTGAGCATTACTTTACTAGCGTGTGAGATGAGTGCAATTGTGCGGTAGTTTGAGCATTCTTTGGCATTGCCTTTCTTTGGAATTGGAATGAAAACTGACCTTTTCCAGTCCTGTGGCCACTGCTGAGTTTTCCAAATTTGCTGGCATATTGAGTGCAGCACTTTCACAGCATCATCTTCCAGGATTTGAAACAGCTCAACGGGAATTCCATCACCTCCACTAGCTTTGTTCTTAGTGATGCTTTCTAAGGCCCACTTGACCTCACATTCCAAGATGTCTGGCGCTAGATTAGTGATCACATCCTCATGATTATCTGGGTTGAAGATCTCAGTGCAGGCCGCTTGTGAGAGCCGGGCCGGTGCACTCAGCGTGGTCAAGTTTGGGCAGTGTTATATGCTACACACTCTTTTCTTGGTGAGACACTGTGCACGAACATATTTAAAACTGATATGTACTCTGGTACAAAAACTAAAAGCTCCTACTAGATTTCTGAGTAAGCCTGTATGACAGCGATTTCTCAAATGTGTCCCTGGCTCAGCTTGAAGGGTCTCAAATAAAAATAGGTCTAAGTAAAAGCCTCAAAGTCTTCCTTTGAACTTTGCAAAGCACTGAGGAATTAAAACATAACTCCTCCTTCTCTTAGAGGGTGTAACCCAAAAGGAGAAAAGTCTTACCTATATTTTTGCCACTGATTATAAATCAGTATTGGTCAAGTGAGAAATCTGAATTGATTAAGTCAAAAATCCACTGGGACTCTAAGCATGAATGTCCTTCTTAAGCCAGTTGACTTTTCCTCCATTGTCCTAAATCTGCTCAGAGGGAACAGTCCTTCACCAGCTCTCAGGATAAGACTCTGGACAGTCCCCAGGACTTTTCTGGACTTTCAGGAAGACAGAAATCTCTAAATCCCCTACCCTCCCATCCCATACTGCTGCAGAGGTAAACCTATGTTCTGTAAAGTATTAATCCAAGGCAACTTCTTTTCTTTTCCACAAACTTAATTTCCCATTTACTTCTTTCTGTTAATAACCATTTTTCAGGATTACTGGGGGTTACTGGGGATGAAAGTTCCCACTTGATACTTAATAACAAAAGATTCCTGTTCTCTAGCCAGGGAAGTGGCTAAGGCCAACTCTCTCTTGTGGGTATTTATACAGGTTCTTTAGAATCTCACTCCCCTAAAGTCCCTCTACCTGTAGCTTCCCTAATGTCTTTCCTTTGCTAGCCACTCCTCTCCCTTCTCAGCTTCCATCCCTGGAATATACGCTGCAGTGTCTTACTGATGGGTTCCGTACCCTCTGGCATGATTCCTTCTTTAAATGATCATAAGTAAACATTCCATGGGGTCGCAAAGAGTCAGACACGATTGCGTGACTGAACTGAACTGAACTGAACAGGTAAAGATTTCTGTCCTACGTTCCCCAATGCATCCTTGGCATTCACACATTTTTAAGATGCCACCAATTAGAAACAGTCACTCCCTTAGAGGATCAGCTGTCTGTTTCATGAGTCACAGTCTACATCAGTTTCCTAAAGGATGAGTTAGACACCAGACCACTGTGCCCTCCATTAACTACAGGAAAATCATATCAAGATCCACTGGTTCCACTGACAGTCTCCCATCCCTCTACTGAAAGATATAAGACTCACAGCAAAGCTCTCCCAAGGAATCCTTCCCACCAAATCCTCTGTCCAGAGCCACTCTCCTTCATCCAAGTGGAATATGGAAATTGTGTAATCAGTTTCTGTGATCTTTCTTTGAAAATCTGTAGCTTGGTCTTTTATCTCACCTCTGGATAGGGCATCAACAGCAAAACATTTTTCCCAGCTGAGCATCAGAAAGAAGTGCATGCTCCAGAAAGGCAGTGGTAACAGCAGCAGGAGCCATTTCTCTGGAAATATATAAGACAGTCCCTAGGATTTCTAAAAATCAGTAGGTAAGAAAAGAACTTTGGGGGTCTGGAAATCATGTAATTTGAGGATTGGAGTAGCAAGCCAGTAAAACACAAGCTATTACTCTTCATACAATTTTATTAATACTCAAAACCTGATAAGAGCTATACTAATTCACCTTACTGAAATATTAATATAATAAATTCTTATAAACATCAACGAAGCCCATAAATTTTATCCAAATTTATCTTTATTTGGTCTTGAGTATTACATGATTCAGTGTGAGTATCAATTACTTTCTAATGATACTGTCCCTTGGATAATAGCAAAGTTAATTTGGATATCCAGGATATACACCTCAGAGTCAAGAGGGATAAGTACAAAGGGAGTAAATACATTCAGAAGTATCCTGGATTAATTGGGGTGGTCAGTTTAGAACTTCAAAACCAAACTACAAAAAGGCCACAAAATGGATAACATACATATGCAATAACCATCTGATTCATATGTTGCCCCAACAGGAAATTATAGGATGTATTCTACATCAAGCCACAAAAATATTTTCTTAAAATACTTTGCACTGAATCATGAAAACTCTGACATAAATGTTAGATGGATCCCTTCAATGCTATGCTCTCAAAAATACATTGAAAGAGAGAGAGGGAGTTTGAAAGAAAGAACCTTTCACCAGCTATAATAAAATAATTCATCCATCACTTAGACTCATTAATCCTGGATATAAAGCTTCTAATGTAGAGATCAAAGACTAGTGAAGTGAAACATTTGACAATAACAGAATCTCAGTCACCGGGTGGTTTTCCTCATCCTATGAGGTCCTGAGCTCTCTAGCAATCTTGAGCAATTTGAAACAAATACATAAATGAACAAACACAAAAGATTGTTTTCAAAACTGGCTGCCTAAATTGAAGCCACAAAACACATGCACACTGAATGTGGGTACATGCCTACACAAGCTGGACTTGTCAAGACTGCAACCAAAGAATGCAAAACAGAAGAGATCTGGGAGCAGCCCTTGCAAAGAGATTTAAGGAGCATGCTGCGTAACAGATACAAGGCATCCTCACTTCAATCATGCAGAAAAGGACTGCACATGTAGCCAACACAGCCGGAGAGAAGAGGAAGCACCATCTGTATGCTCTCTGTCCCAAGATCACACAGTCAGATGCCAGGATCCAACCGTTTTCTACAAATAAGTTGGGAATTAAGGGAATGGTAAAAGTGTGCACTGAAGAACTGCTGCTTTCGAATTACAGTGTTGGAGAAGACTCTTGAGAGTCCCTTGGATTGCAAGGAGATCAAACCAGTCAATCCTAAAGGAAATCAATCCTGAACATTCACTGGAAGGACGGATGCTGAAGCTCTAATACTTTGACCACCTGATGCAAAGAGCCAACTCACTGGAAAAGACTGATACTGGGAAAGATTGAAGGCAAGAGGAGAAGGGGGCGACAGAGGATCAGATGGTTAAGTGGCATCACTGACTCTAAGGACATGAGTATGAACAAACTCCAGAAGACAGTGGAGGACAGGGAAGCCTGGCGTGCTTCAGTTCAAGGGGTCACAAAGAGTCGGACATGACTTAGCAACTGAACAATAACAAAAGTATTTATATTTGGATAGCTGATATAAACAAAACATTTTAATGTCATTACATTAATGGCTTTAGAGTTAGCATTTTCCAAATATGAAATAGGAAATTTTCAACTGCCCTATGAAGTTAAATTACAGTTATGTTAACCCTTTATATGATTAGATGGGTATGGCCTCTTCTCATAAACTTAACAGAATTAACATCTAACTGGCTAAGAAACAAGGTATCATGTGAGAAATAAACACAGAACATAATATGAACAAAAATTATCATGTAAAATCTGAGTTTACACTACTCAACAATTATTAAATGAGCAGTTAGTCCACATTAGTTGAGTAATTATGAAGTATTTCAGTTTTCCAGGAGAGTTCTCCAAAATTCTTAAGTGTATAAAAACAAGCTACTTCCACTACTATTATTTTCAGAGTCACATCATTTCTTGTGATTAATGTGCAATACCCCCAATTCTATTAACTGTTTTCCTTTGTTTCTCTATTAGTTTATACAAATATTCACTCATCAAAATGATTTAGCCCGGCTGTGCTATGTGCTAAGGATTCTGAAACACATAAGAGTTACAAGGAGCCTACTGCTTAGAAGAGGAAACAGAAAAAACAAGCAATGACAGAAACACAAAGCAAAATGTACAACTGAGGTGCACATTATTCAAAACTCCTCAGATTTCAAACTGCTTTCATAGACAGTAAGTTTCTATATAACTCATGAATTAGGGAGGGAAATTATTCAAAATCTCAATGTTAAAGAGCATGGACTCCAAAATTAAATCTCTTGCTGCTGCTGCTAAGTCGCTTCAGTCATGTCCGACTTTGTGTGACTCCATAGATGGCAGCCCACCAGGCTCCCCCGTCCCTGAGATTCTTCAGGCAAGAACACTGGAGTGGGTTGCCATTTCCTTCTCCAATGCATGAAAGTGAAAAGTGAAAGGGAAGTCGCTCAGTCATGTCCGACTCTGAGCGATCCCATGGACTGGAGCCCACCAGGCTCCTCCGTCCATGGGATTTTCCAGGCAAAGTATTGGAGTGGGGTGCCATTGCCTTCTATCATTCACTAATCAGATAGCTGATTAGTGGCAGAATCTCAGCTAAAATAATGGAAGCCGAGACTCACATTATAAATTCTTTTCTCACAGTTTATGAAGGTCTGACAAAAAAGTCGCCATCATATCCACAACTCGTTACTGAATTTATATGCTTCCTAGATCTGCATTCATACTGAAAAGCACAGCAGCTAGTGCAATGGTCTCTATGCTCTGATCCTCTAAAATTTTAATGACACTCTATCCTTTATTCTCATTTCTAACCTGTCTCTCTTAGCCTTTCTTGTCTTCCCCTTTCATTGAAAATGACTTGAGTTGTTAGTAGGCTGTGAATGAAAAACAATAAGGGCAACCCTCAGGTAAGTACCTCTAAACATTAACTTGGAAAAAAAGGGCCAAGGGCAGACCTCACAATGTATATAAGCATATACAGAAGCTCTGTGGCCACCGACCAGTTTAATAACAACTTCATGTTATCCGGGAGATTTCTTGCAGACAGGCATTCCTCAAGCTTTACATCCGAAGGCTACACTGCTCCCCTCTCTCTGCTGTCTTCAGACATGCCTACTGTGCAAAAGCACAAACAGCCCGTCTCAATTACAACAAACTAATAAACTAGTGGTTAAACTCTTGGTCAAATTATGCTCTCAATTTTTTTCAGCAATGCTTAACTTGAAAAACCTTTGTTTTACTATCTTGCTTCTGAAATTGCCACCAGAATAGCACATTCTTTTCAAATACCCTCAAAGATGACATTTATAGACTTTAAATGCAGGTGTGGTTTTCAGGAGGAAAAGAATGACTGTTATTAGAGTCAATTCTTTGTTTTGACCAATGACCTCATCATAGAACCAACTGGAGAGCTTCTCAAAGGAGGACAGAATTTATGAGGACAATTAAATAATGGTATATATCTTATAAACTAATCATCACAGTGTTTTAAATTGACAATCCGCCATATTCATGACTGAAGGGTTAATAAGAGAGGCTTTTTCCTGTTAGAAAAATACTCAGACTTCATTGGCTGTTGCTTACTTCAAGGGCTTGCAAAGCACTCCAAATAAAATATTCCCTCTAGAAATACTCGGATTAAAATGGTGACTTGCATGTTACGGCCAATGAAGACATTAGGGGATTGCAAGCCTCAACCAGACACAGACTCTACAATATAAAGCTGAACCATATGTATGTTAGTTTCTCCACCAAATTTATTTGGTGGAGAGATGCCAACTAAAAAAGAAAATCTGCTGTTCCCCTGTCTGCACTAGTTACTAAGACAGCTCTGAAATATCCTTTTACCGAGGAGCCCTTGAGCCGGAAGTGGTGCTCCTGGCCCAACTCAGAGAAGCCTGGGGAAAAGACAGAACAAGAGAGACAATCCTCCAAGCTCTCCTTCAGGGCAAGATCACACAGATGCTTTCTAGTAAAACAAACCGAATTAAATGAAGCAAACTATGCTCCTCGTCCAAAAACGAGTAAGTTGGTTTCTAATTCTTTCTTCATCTGAAAGATTTTCATGTGACCCTACCCACTGTCTGGGCTTCCAAGCTTAGTGTTCATGTTTATTTTGCTTAATATCTATATTTATTTATAGATTTTACTTATCTATATTTTATAGTTTATAATTTCTGGGAACAAAAATAAGAGATTTGAGACAGTGTAGTACAGTGGGAAGGCAACCAGAATGAAACAGCTGGAAACCTGATGACTCTAGTCATTGCTATAATCCCCATCCATTGATAAATCCTTAGTTATAGACAGCAGTGAAGGTCACAAACCGTCCAAATTTACATCTATTTGGTCTTGCGTATTCTATAACCCCCACCAGTGGTGTGACTGTCCACTTGTTGGGGTGCCAGGCTCCTCTATTAAATGGGACCACTAGTGGGCACTCCACTTCAAAAAGCATCCTTAACCCTCATTCACTTTTGGCTAACAAAAGCATCGTTTCTGTATCACAGACGGTTATGCATAGATGAATGTGTTAATTCATTCTTGGAGGGAAGCGTTCTGTTGCTACTAAATTATCTAAAGGCTTCTCACCCTTTGGTCACAAGTAATTACATCTGTCAAGTGCAAAACTTACTGATCTGTTGGGGGGAAAAACTGCGCACACTGTAGAATGAGACCACACAGTCCACATGGGCACAGAGCTAATAAGCATTTTATAATGATGGATGATTGCTCTCCTCGAAGCATCTGGAAGTCTTTCAGATTAAATCACTACAGTCTACAAATAGTGTGGAAATAATTCAATCACTTCCACCATGGCTGAGGAAATTGAGGGATAAAAAGTTTTCAGAAACCAATTTGGAAGTAACATCCGACTAACTATTTAAAAAAACAACAAGAAAACCAATGGAATTATGGAAAATGACAGTGAAATAAATAGTAATCAGTTTTATTACTATTATAAGACTTACTGTACTTATTCATGACTGACCTCTATCGGCTACCAGTGATTCAAAATTTATCTGGGCAATGATGATAGAAAAATAAATGAGAAAATACATTGAAAAATACTTGTAAGAAAATTCTGAAGTTTTTTTGAAGATACATCCTAAAATTTATAAATGACTTAAGGTTTTTCCTTTGAGGTAACTCTAAAATATTGTCTTTCTGGACAAATAGTAAATCGTGCAGCCAATTTATCAAATACCACAGTATCAAACACCACACTCTAGTTAGAATTCATGACATCTAAGTCTTATGGAAAGACTGTCTTTTAGGCTATTGGTAAAACAATCTCACATAACTAAATGTTTTACTCAAACATTTCTCTGTACTTTCAAGGACAATCACTGGGTATTCAGCATCAGCAACAGTATCTATGTAGATGAAGAAAACAGGAGAAAAATACAATTTAGTAGAAGTCGAAATGATTTAAATCTAGAGTCATTAGGAATAAGCCCATCAACAGCCACCAGAGCATGTGGTTTGGATTAAGGTAAAATAAGAATGTATACACATATACACATAATGCTCAAGCTACTTCAGTTGTCATAACAACTGTTGCTTCAAACTGTGTTGGAAAGAAAAGAAATGCAATATATAGGAAGGAAGAATTAATAGAAAAAATAAGATAGTGAAAAGGATAACCCAGTTGACTGGGCATACACACTGAGGAAACCAAAATTGAAAGAGACACGTGTGCCCCAATGTTTATCGCAGCACTGTTTATAATAGCCAGGACGTGGAAGCAACCTAGATGTCCATCAGCAGATGAATGGAAAAGAAAGCTGTGGTACATATACACAACAGAGTGTTCAGTTCAGTTCAGTTCAGTCGCTCAGTCGTGTTCGAAACTCTTTGCAACCTCATGAATCGCAGCACGCCAGGCCTCCCTGTTCATCACTAACTCCCGGAGTTCACTCAGACTCATGTCCATAGAGTCAGTGATGCCATCCAGTCATCTCATCCTCTGTTGTCCCCTTCTCCTCCTGCCCCCAACCCCTCCCAGCATCAGAGTCTTTTCCAATGAGTCAACTCTTCGCATGAGGTGGCCAAAGTACTGGAGTTTCAGCTTTAACATCATTCCTTCCAAAGAAATCCCAGGGCTGATCTCCTTCAGAATGAACTGGTTGGATCTCCTTGCAGTCCAAGGGACTCGCAAGAGTCTTCTCCAACACCACTCAGCCATTAAAAAGAATACATTTGAATCAGTTCTAATGAGGTGGATGAAACTGGAGCCAATTATACAGAATGAAATAAGCCAGAAAGACAAACACCAATACAGTATACTAACACATATACATGGAATTTAGAAAGATGGTAACAATAATCCTGTATGTGAGACAGCAAAACAGACACAGATATATAGAACAGTCTTTTGGACTCTGTGGGAGGGGGAGAGGGTGGGATGATTTGGGAGAATGGCATTAAAACATGTATAATATCATATAAGAAATGAATAGCCAGTCTAGGTTCGATGCAGGATACAGGATGCTTGGGGCTGGTGCACTGGGATGACCCAGAGGGATGGTATGGGGAGGGAGGTGGGAGGGGTTCAGGATGGGGGAACACGTGTACACCCATGGTGGATTCATGTTGATGTATGGCAAAACCAATACAATATTGTAAAGTAATTAGCCTCCAATTAAAATAAATAAATTTAAAGGCAATAAAAGGGAGGGATGTCTGCTGCTGCTTTGATTTTCTTTTACATTTTACTCCTTTTGTGGGGTGGGGAGAGAAGAGGAAAAGAGGAAAGTAACTTTCTCAGGAACATAAGCACAAGTTTATAGCCATGTTTCACTCCTCAGATACAACACAGGGCAGTTCTTTCATAGTTTTCAACATTCTGTCCAAAATCATGCTCCATCTGCCTCCCTACAACAGCTTCTCAGCACTCAAAACTTGATCATCTGGTAACTGGGAGATGGTATTTCCAAACTCCTTCCGATTAAACGCTGTCACTTGCCATCTGCCTCTTCAAGGATGGAGTCACTAGCCACTGCATCCTCTGACCTTCAACACCCTCTGAAAGGAGCTCAAGGTGGAGATCAGGAAAGAGGCACTCTGGGCTCTGGGAAAAAACTCAAAGAACAGGCCTTCAGATAGATCTTTTCAGGAGAAGATTTTATGAGCCCAAAATCATTAATGGAGACATCTGCTCCTCATAACCAGCAGCAACCTTTTTGCGAAACTTCTGACAAAATGAGGGCTTGACCTCCACCCTTACCTCTCTGGAGCAGCTCTGCAGGGCTATTTGAGAGGCTGTTCCCTGGGCTACAGTCCTCATTTTGCCCCAAATAAAACTTAACTCACAACTCTCACTTTGTGCATTTTTTTTTTTTTTTCAGTCAACAGTACATAACAAAGAAGCCTTGCCCTAGCCACAGGTCCTCATTTCCTTCCCTCTCCTCCATTCTGGCTCTAGGAGGGACATCTTTTCACCATACACTCTCAAGGTCCTGCTCCGAAAGAGTCTAGAATCTACCTGGTCTTTTCAAACCAAAATCGTACCCAGTCCTGGTCTCTGTTAGACCTGGTGACCTCACTCCATTCCAGTTCTCTGTGTTTTCTAAATGTTGCATGTTTATGTTTTTCTCTGTAGTGAAAAGTGAAAGTCGCTCTGCTGCTGCTGTCACTTGAGTCATGTCCAACTCTTTGTGAGGCCATGGACTGTACCATCCATGGAATTCTCCAGGCCAGAATACTGAAGAGGGTAGCCTTTCCCTTCTCCAGGGGATCTTCCCCACCCAGGGATCGAACCCAGGTCTCCCGCATTGCAGGTGGATTCTTTACCAGCTGAGCCACAAAGGAAGCACAAGAATACTGGAGTGGTAGCCTATCCCTTCTCCAGGGGATCTTCCCAGCCCAGGAATCGAAGCGGGGTCTCCTGCATTGCAGGCAAATTCTTTATCAACTGAGCTACCAGGGAAACCCTTTTCTCTGTAAGTGGACACTAAACCTTACTTCAAAGTTAAGTCAAATCCTTTTCTCTCTCATATTTCCTCTAAGAGCTGGAAAGGGAAGTACTTAATGTAAAAAAAAATGGTTTAAAATAAAAATTTTAAAAACCTGATTAACTGGCAATTACTCAAAAAGAATTCTCTTCCAAAACACCAGACAGCCTGTGTACTGGTTACAACTTATTCCAGGAAATCAAACTGAACCTTTACTGCACCCTTGAAACACCCTAAGGTCATCCATCATACTATGACTTTGGTCTTCACCTGTTTCTGGCTTATCCTATTGCAACTCTCCCCACTTCAATTACCCAGGAATCTCAGAAGTAGGAGTGAACTGTCTTTACAAATTAAGAAATATCTTCAAAATTAGGGAAAAGAAGTTATATACACCCTACTTTGGTAATTAAGAGGTGCTGTCTAGGGAACCACTGATGTGAACATGAAACTCAATACTTGATTATGGCTTTAGTATTACTATTTTATCACATCTACTTCCAACAAGAATTAGGTGTACTAGCAGATATTGCACCAAACACCTGCACCAAATATGTGCTGATGTGTTCAGCTGTGGCTGACTCTTTGCGACCCCATGGACTGTAGCCTGCCAGGTTCCTCTGTCCATGGAATTTTCCAGGCAAGAGTACTGGCGTGGATTGCCATTTCCTTCTCCAGAATGCACCAAATATATGCACCAGATATTATCAATGAAAAAAATTCAACTGTTCATATTCAAAAATAAATGGGAAATGCCAAGGATGGAAAAATACTTCTGTCCTGCTAAACTCAAAAGCAATGTTCTTTAGTCAAAAATTCTTGAGTATCAGGGAGAAAAAGTAGCCCACTAGCTTAAAATCAAGTCATTCATGTTCTATTTCTTAATCCCCTTCATGAGTCTGTATTTAGATACAGATTTGAAGAACTCTCTAGCTAACTGGATTTTATTTAACAAATAAGGATATAGCCTTAATGCAGTAGGCACTGTTCTAAGACCTTCACAAACATTAATCCTACAATGGTAGGATTCTTACCCTATTACTGATTGGGAAACTGAATATAGAAATACATGTGCCTGAGGTCACACACAGTTAGTTTTACAGGGCAGATCCAGGGTCCGTCCATTGCAAACTCTGTGCTCCTAACTATTACATTATGCTGGTTCCCCTAAAACACCCCAGGCTAAACTCAACACCTTCCTCACCCTTCCCAGTCCAGCATTCCTTAGAGGTGCAATGACATCCTCATCCTCTGTGTAAACTGCTACAACACCACATCCGTATCTTCCATCTCTCCCACCCTGCTCTCTCTCCCACCCTGCTCCACTGGCCCCCTCCACAGTCAGTTGTCCCTTAACTTCTGTTCCCACCCATAGTTCCTCTCCACCTCCACGTGTAGAGTTATCACTTTGTTGTTTAGTCGCTCAGTCGTGTCCAACTCTTTGTGATCCCATGGACTACAGCGTGCCAGGCTTCCCGGTCCTTCACCATCTCCCAGCGTTTGCTAAAACTCATGTCCACTGAGTCAGTGATGTTATCTAACCGCCTCACCCTCTCATCCTCTACTGCCATCTTCTCCTTTTGCCTTCAATCTTTCCCAGGGTCAAGGTCTTTTCCAATTAGTCAGGTGGCCAAAGTATTGGAGCTTCAGCATCAGTCCTTCCAATGAATATTCAGGGTTGATTTCCTTAGTTCCTCTTCACTTTCTGACATAAGGGTGGTGTCGTCTGCATATCTGAGGTTATTGATATTTCTCCCAGCAATCTTGATTCCAGCTTGTGTTTCTTCCAGGCCAGAGTTTCTCATCATGTACTCTGCATATAAGTTAAATAAGCAGGGTGACAATATACAGCCTTGACGTACTCCCTTTCCTGTTTGGAACCAGTCTGTGGTTCCATGTCCTGTTAGTTCCTTATATTCACCTTGTTGTGAAACAGATTTACAGAACTTTTCATCTTGCAGAACAAAAATTCTGTACCTTTTAAGCAACAACTTCCCTTCCCCCCACCCTCCAGCCCCTCCCTGGTAACCATGATCTACTTTATATTTCTATGCATTTGACTACTTTAGATACCTTGAAGTGAAGTGAAGTGAAGTCGCTCAGTCGTGTCCGACTCTTTGCGACCCCGTGGACTGTAGCCTACCAGGCTTCTCCGTCCATGGGATTTTCCAGGCAAGAATACTGGAGTGGGTTACCATTTCCTTCTCCAGGGGAACTTCCCGACCCAGGGATCGAACCCGGGTCTCCCACATTGGAGGCAGGCGCTTTAAGCTCTGAGCTCAGACAGTGTTTGTTTTTTGTAGCTGGCTTATTTCCCTTAGCATGATGTCCTTAAGGTTTCTCCATGTTGTGGTTTGTGCCAAGATTTCCTTCCTTTTTAAAGCTGAATAACATTCTATTGTATATATTTTGCTTAGGCTTCCCTGGTGGCTCCGTGGTAAAGAACCCTCCTACCAATGCAGGAGACTCGGGTTCGATCCCTGGGTAGGGAAGATCCCTTGAAGGAGGAAATAGCAACCCACTCCAGTACTTTTGCCTGGGAAGTCCCATGAACAGAGGAGCCTGGTGGGCTACAGTCCATGGGGGTCACAAAGTGTCAGATATGACTTAGAGACTAAGCTCAAGCATGACATTTTGTCTATCCATTCATTCATTGATGTGTCCTTGGGTCTCTTCCACCTTTTGGCTGATGAGAATAATGCTGACATGAATATGAGTGTACACGTATCTCTTCAAGGCTCTTCCTCCAGTTGTTTGGGATGTATATCCAGAAATGGAGCTGTGGCTCATATGGTAATTCTATTTTTAATTTTTGGAAGAACTACCATACTCCATTTGCTGAGCTGTGCTTAGTCGCTCAGTTGTGTCTCTTTTGCGACTCCATGGACTGTAGCCCATCAGGCTCCTCTGTCCATGGGGATTCTCCAGACAAGAATACTGGAGTGGGTTGCCACGCCCTCCTCCAGGGGAATCTTCCCAACCCAGGGATCTTACCCAGGTCTCCCGCATTGCAGGCAGATTCTTTACTGGCTGGGCCACCAGGGGAGACCAAGAACACTGGAGTGGGTAACCTATCCTTTCTTCAAAGGATCTTCCTGATCAAGGAATCAAACTGGGGTCTCCTGCATTGAGGGTGGATTCTTTACCAGCAGAGCTACCAGGGAAGCCCACTCTTTTTCATAGCAGTTGCAAAAGTTTTCATAGATTTTTGAGGCAAAAACAAAAGCTTCTAGGATTTCACTTGCTTCTAAATGGCAAGCTCTGTCTACACTCCATACACCCCAAGGATCAGCTTGCTCACTTCTCTAACATTATGCTCATTTTGGTGGAAAAGTATGGGAAGTCTTTATGTAGGTTGAAAATAACATTCTAAAGGTTGAAAATAACCTTTAGAATCATTGCAATCTGGATCTATGAATACTGGATCTACTGTGAATATTGGATCTCTGTGACTCTTGATAAGTGACTAAACCTTTTGAAGTATTAGTTATCTATCTCAAAAATAACTAAGATTAGTCACTACTAAAGCTAAAACGTGTAGTACTGTGCCTGGCACACATCTAACACTCAGTGGATAGTAGTTAGTGATATTCCATGGCTGTTCTCCTCTGCAATGAGACTAAATTTACTTCCTCTTCCTCAGGATTATGTTATCATAATCTTCTTCATGATAGATGTTTAAAAATATCTAACACATCCACCCTTATCGTCTGGTAAACTTTCCACGTTTATCTCCAATAATTACTTGCATATAACGTTTGCTTTCTATAGAGACTTTCAAGTTGCCCCATATCTCCCTTAAGTGTGATGTTCTACTTTCGTGAATCCAAATAGGTTTGGCCATTTCAGCAAACCATTTGGTGATACGTAACATGACCCTAAAAAATGTCTATTGTTTTTGCTCGTTTGTTGTTCAGTCGTGTCCAACTCTTTAGGATCCCATGGACTGTAGCCCACTGTCTCCTCTGTCCATGGGATTTCCCAGTCAACGAATACTGGAGTGGGTTGCCAATTCTTTCTCCAGGGGATCTTCCCAAACCAGGGATTGAACACTCGTCTCCTGAGTTACAGGCAGAGTCTTTACCACTGAGCCACAGGGAATCCAAATGTCCATACTCACTGATTTACTTACTTTCTAGAAATCTAAAGAAATCTGAAATACAAAGTTTATGGACAAAATACTTACAAAAATATTAAATATAATATTAAAATGCTGTTCATGTTACTGTCTGGCAATAGGGAAATATCTTGAAAGTATGGGACAATTATACAGGGAATGTTTGTAAAAATTTTTAATGTTATAGGGAGCTTGACTCGGCAGCCATGTGAAAAAATTATATAATTTAAGTGGAAAAAGCAGGACATCAAATTATATATAATTTAGTAATTCTTAACCATATAAAATTACACAGGCAGTATATGCTAATTTATGTGTTTAGCTTTTCATTCTATTGAGATCCTGTTGTAATTTAGATAAGGGCAAGGTTCTGAAGATACAAATAGAAACAATAAAGATTCTTTTTCTGGAGTGTCCTGTAATCTAGATGAGTTATATAGATTTGCAAAGTATTGTGATAAGTCATATAATGAAAGTAGATGTTTTATGGGAAGCCTGACTGTTCAGTGGAGTGGGAGGAGGTGAGGAAGCAGGGAAGTTTACACAGGAGAGAGATGTCTGAGCTGACTTTTGGAGAATTACCAGGAGTGGGTCAGGCAGGCAGAGGATGGGAAGAAGAAAGTTTACTGTTGTTCAGTCCCTTCAGTTATAGCTGATGATTTGTGACCCCATGGACTGTAGCATGCCAGGCTTCCCTGTCCATCACCAACTTCCAGAGCTTGCTCAAACTCATGTCCGTTGAGTTGGTGATGCCATCCAACCACCTCATCCTCTGTTTCCCCCTTCTCCTCCTGCCCTCAGTCTTTCCTAGCATCAGGGTCTTTTCCAGTGAGTTGGCTCTCTGCATCAGGTGGCCAAAGTAATGGAGCTTCAGCTTCAGCATCAGTCCTAATGAATATTCAGGACTGATTTCCTTTCAGATTGACTGGTTTGATCTGCTTGCAGTCCAAGGAACTCTCAAGAGTCTTCTCCAACACCACGGTTCGAATGCATCATTTCTTCAGTGCTCAGCCTTCTTTATGGTCTAGCTGTCACATCCATACATGACTACCAGAAAAACCATAGCTTTGACTATATGGACCTTTGTTGGCAAAATGAAGTCTCTGTTTTTTAATACACTGTCTAGGTTTTTCACAGCTTTTATTCCAAGGAGCAAGTGTCTTTTAATTTTATGGCTGCAGAAGAGAGTAGGGGAAGGAAGCAGAGAGCCTTCCAGACTGAGAGAACAGCCTGTGCAAAGGTAAGGCTGCGACATGGCATTCTGGAAGTGATTAGTAGTTCCCTACAGCAAGGATTGATTGTAATAAAGGATGTGCCAGAAGTTGGAGGTACAAGAATTGGCTGGACCCAGATTCTCCATGGAGCTAGGAGAGGTAGGAGGTGGGAATGCTGGCTGCATCCTGTGAGAGTTCTGGAGGGTTTAAAGCATGAGATCTGTGCTATGCTGTGCTATGCTATGCTTAGTCATGTCCATCTCTTTGTGACCCCATGAACTGTAGTCTGACAGGCTCCTCTGCTCGTGGGATTCTCCAGGCCAGAATACTGGAGTGGGTTGCCATTTCCTCCTCTAGGGGATCTTGCCTGACCAAAGGATCAAATCCATGTCTCTTGTGTCTCCTGCATTGGCAGGCAGAATCTTTATCACTAGTAGCACCTGGGAAGCCCAGAGAGGAAAGAACTGTGGCCCAAGCAGGGAGCCTTCAGGGGAATGTTCAGGAGATCAGGCAGGGTGAGAGCCTGAACTAAGTATGTGATGGTAAGGTGTTAGAGGGAAGGGTCGAAACAGGAAAAATCAATGGCATTAGTGACTTAATAAAGAGATTTCCAGGTTTCTAGCTGCTTGAGCAGGTGGGCAGAAGGTGTTGCTACCATTAAGATGAGAAAAGAATATGGGTGAACAGGGAAGGTTACAAGGGAAGCATTCAGTTTGGGGGATGGTGAATTTAAGATTTGATTTCTTTAAATAATATAAACAAACTGATTTCTTGATTACAATTAAGTTACATAACTTGCTTATGAGTTGCTTTTCATTAAACAGCATTAGGGAGTAAGTAATGGGGTTCTGTGTTCAACAACCAAGGCTGGAGTGAATAGTCCTGCTAAGTGTAGAAATAGGGAATCTCAGAAGCAGTGACTGCAATAATATCCTAACACCTGATGGAGATAAATTTAAGTTACAGCTATAAACACATACAAAAATGTATGCTTGAATATAGAATAACTAATTAATGCTAAATGTATTGGACATTAACTTGTTGTGAGGATAACTTCAAATTATCATAAGTCATTTAAGTTTCGGGGAATCTGTTTCATGAGTATGTGTTTAGTTTGCACAGTAAAACTTTAGATAAAAAACTCAACCTCCCTTGTTGTTTGTTTATTCATTTTTGACCAGGAAATGGAAACAGTATGTACAACTTCTGGGAAGTGTTTTTATTTTATTAAAACAAATTTTTATTGACATATAGTTGTTTTACAATGTTGTGTTAGTTTCAGGTATACAGTAAAGTGATTCAGTTGTATGTATGCTGCTGCTGCTAAGTCGCTTCAGTCGTGTCCGACTCTGTGCGACCCCATAGATGGCAGCCCACCAGGCTCCCCCGTCCCTGGGATTCTCCAGGCAAGAACACTGGAGTGGGTTGCCATTTCCTTCTCCAAGTTGTATGTATATGTGTGTGTGTATTTTTTTTTTTTACATTATCTTCCATCATAAGTTATTGTAAAATATTGAGTATAGTTTCTTGTGCTATATGGTAGGTCCTTGTTGGTTATCTCTTTTATGTATAGTAGTGTGTATTTTTAAGCCCAGACTCCTGATTTATCCCTCTCCCCCTTCCCTTTTGTAACCAAAAGTTTGTTTTTTATGTCTGTGAGTGCATTTCTGTTTTGTAAATAAGTTCTTTTGTACAGGAAATGTTTTCATTTGAAGGAGTGTGTTCTTTTTCCCTTTCCTATCTCTTGCCTTCCCTGTCTCTTGCTGGATTGAATCTGGGTGTGATATCTGGAACTGGAGGAGCCATTTTGGATCCTAAGGTATGCATGGGAACATAACAGGGTCATAGAAGCCTGGATCCCTAACACCAAAACTTACTTCAGATATATAAAAGAGAAATAAACACAGATATTATTCCTTATTCATTGTCTTTTAATATTATAATTTTTGGCATACAATTCAGTCTAACAGTATTTGCCTTTGTAACTTTTTTGCTTTTAAATTTAGAAAGTCTTTCCCCTCAAGAAATAAAGTATTGCTTAATCCAGAAAAAAAAAAAAAAAGAGAGATGCAGACACAGAGAGCAGATCTGTGGATACAATAGGGGAAGGCGAGGGTGAAGTGAAATAAGAGAAGAGCATAGACATTTATACACTACCATGTGTAAAATAGATAGCCAGTGGGAACCCACTGTATAGAACAGGGAGCTCAGCTGGGTGCTGTGATGACCTAGAGTGTGGGATGTGGGCTGGGTGGGAGGGAGGTCCAGAGGGAGGGGATATATGTATACTTATAGCTGATTTACTTCATTGCACAGCAGAAACTAACCCAACATTGTAAAGCAACTATAATCCAATTAAAATTATTTTTAAATAAAGTTTTCAGTTATAATTGGATCTAGTCATGTTAGATTTAATTTCTGTATTTATTAGTAAAATTTATATCAATTTTTGGTCCTAGCCACTTCCTACATTTGTGCTAATACACTGAAAGCACTGGGGTGATAGTTATGAATAAAACGACCCCAGAGCTTGTATTCTATTAAGGAAGAATCATACAGCACCAACCAAAACAACAAGTGATAGGTTCTATTGTTGTTTGCTGGGGGCCCAGAAGAGGAACTCCTCAGCCCAGGCTGAGTAAGCGTGACTTTGAACTAAGTCCTCTGCATAAGGGGCTACCACCAGGTATGGAAGGGGTGTGGAGAGAGGGTGTTTCAGGGATTATACAGTATGAGGAAAGGAAACTGCACATACAACTCTTAGTGTTTTTTTGGAAGTATTTTAGGAACAGTAAGTTATCCAGGGGATTCCCAGATGGCTCAGCGGTAAAGAATCCGCTTGTGAAGCAGGAGACATGGGTTCAGTCCCTGGGTCAGGAAGATCCCCTGGAGGAGAAAATGGCAACCTACTCCAATATTCTTGCCTGGACAATCCTGTGGACAGAGGAGTCTGTTGGGCTACAGTCCATGGGGCTGCAAAGAGCTGAACACGACTAAGCAACTGAAACGACAAATTATCCACAGTGACCAGAACCCCATATACAATGGGGTTGCCAGGAGATAACCTTAGCACGATTGTGTCATTGAAAAGGGTTCTGAATTTCAAACAAATCTGGACTGAATCTACAGGCAATTAAGAGCCCTCAAGTGATCTACAATGAAAATAAATCTCTTTACTGACTGCCATGATCATACAGTCCTATATTCAGAACATCAGTTTGTTGTCAACCAAATGGTGAAGGAACTCCCCATGGAAATACAATATAGTTACAATTTTCTTCCAAGGGATTCAAATAACTTTGGGGGCAAGAGGTGGGAGTTGGAGGAAGGAAAGGAGGAAGTGAGGGAAGGGGACACACACACACACACACAAAGACAGTAAAAGAGTGAGAGAGAGAAAGATAAAATGAGACAAGAGTGTGCGCATGAGTATGTCTGCACTTTTGCTAGAGGCTGCAGGTGGTAGACAGGGGAGGGAAGAAAGCCTGAAGACTTGTAACAGAAAAGCTTTAAAAGGAATGGAAAGAAGAGTCGAGATGAATTTTGAAAAGTTTAATTAAAACCATGGAACATTTCTGCCTCAGGGAAGGAGAAAACAATCTCTAAATTTATCTATAATGAGATCTTCACACTTTCTTCCTCAATCTATTTTTGTGGTGTCTCTACAGGCTAATGGTAATAGATGATAAACGTTTTTTTTGATGGAGTTTCCAGAAGTGGTAATATATGTGGTATTTATTTGATTTCAGATTTATTCTTTATAAAACTGAATATTTATATGTATTCTCATGCTAAGTTGTGTCCGAGTCTTTGCAACCCTGTGGACTGTAGCCCGCCAGGCTCCTCTGCTCCAGGGATTCTCCTGGCAAGAATACTGGAATGTGCTGCCATTTCCTTCTCCAGAGGATTTTCCTGACCCAGGGACTGAACCCGTGTTTTTGTCTCCTGCATTGGCAGGTGGGTTCTTTACCACTAGCACCACCTAGGAAGTCCTATAAAACCGAGGGAAATGTTAAATCTTTTTAAAATTATATTTTGTACAGGGGACAAGAGAAAAAAAAGTACATTGCTCCTACAATGTGCCTTTTATCTCGTGGTGCTTAGCTTGTGTTGTGTCATTTAGTTTAATCATCACTCTAACCCTATCAGAGAGGCATTGCATTCATTTTACAGAAGGAGATGAGCATCTCAGAGACTGAGGATAATGTCCAGATTGTTCCTGAAGGAGAGAACCAGGATTTGAATTCTGCTCAGCTTGACAACAGAACCTGTATTCTTTCTAAAACACTGAGAATATTCTGACTTTGTCTTTCCTTGGCTAAGAAAACCTGGGCAAGTGGTACAGCCTCAATGAGGTGAACTGAATTCCCAAAGGAGAGGCTTCTGGGAACCTTGAAATGAGGCACACTAGTTACTGTGGGCTAAATTTCTCATGGGAAACAAATATAGCATATATATATATATATATATATATATATATTTGTTGTTGTTGTTGTTGTTGTTGTTGTTAGCAGTTTTACTTGAAGCCCTTGAATTTATGCAAAGAAAAGTCTTCTGAAGCCACTTGAAATGCTCTGAACTCAGCAAGGAAGGAGGAGTAACTGAGAAATTCTAAGGAGCTTTAGGTCACCAAATCTCTTTATTTATTTATTTTTTCCAGATGTTCAAGCTGATTTTATTTTTTTATTTTTTTAAATTTTATTTTTATTTTATTTTACTTTACAATACTGTATTGGTTTTGCCATACATTGACATGAATCTGCCACAGGTGTATATGAGCTCCCAATCCTGAATCCGCCTCCCACCTCCCACCCCATATCACCTCTCTGGATCATCCCCGTGCACCAGCCCCAAGCATCCTGTAAACTGTATTGAACATAGACTGGCGTTTCATTTCTTACGTGATAGTATACATGTTTCAGTGCCATCCAAGTCTCTTTATATATAAACCATACGATTCCTTTCAAGGTCAGGAGGGTTCATATGGGAAGCTTTAAGAACATGGGAATGTCTAATGACTGGGTTATTTCAGTCGTGTTGTGTTAGAAGTCTTGAATATCTCACACAGGATATTAATCTGCTTTCTTTATCTTCTAAAATTCAGTGAAAGTATTTGCACAGTCATGGCAATGTGCATTTAAGTTTTCTTGCTTCTTTTTCTCCGTGGTTGTTTTATGGAACTGTCGTGTACATAGAGACAAAATGGAGTATTATGAGTATAAGGCTCTGTGGTTGGGTGATGAGACCCTGAAACAGGAATAGGAAATAGAATTCCAGTGGTTAAGACTGCGCTCCCAGTGCAGGGAGCAAGGGTTCGTCCCTGGTCCTGGAAACTAAGATCCCGAATGCCATGTGGTGCAGCCAAAAAAAAAAANTTGTTGTTGTTAGCAGTTTTACTTGAAGCCCTTGAATTTATGCAAAGAAAAGTCTTCTGAAGCCACTTGAAATGCTCTGAACTCAGCAAGGAAGGAGGAGTAACTGAGAAATTCTAAGGAGCTTTAGGTCACCAAATCTCTTTATTTATTTATTTTTTCCAGATGTTCAAGCTGATTTTATTTTTTTATTTTTTTAAATTTTATTTTTATTTTATTTTACTTTACAATACTGTATTGGTTTTGCCATACATTGACATGAATCTGCCACAGGTGTATATGAGCTCCCAATCCTGAATCCGCCTCCCACCTCCCACCCCATATCACCTCTCTGGATCATCCCCGTGCACCAGCCCCAAGCATCCTGTAAACTGTATTGAACATAGACTGGCGTTTCATTTCTTACGTGATAGTATACATGTTTCAGTGCCATCCAAGTCTCTTTATATATAAACCATACGATTCCTTTCAAGGTCAGGAGGGTTCATATGGGAAGCTTTAAGAACATGGGAATGTCTAATGACTGGGTTATTTCAGTCGTGTTGTGTTAGAAGTCTTGAATATCTCACACAGGATATTAATCTGCTTTCTTTATCTTCTAAAATTCAGTGAAAGTATTTGCACAGTCATGGCAATGTGCATTTAAGTTTTCTTACTTCTTTTTCTCCGTGGTTGTTTTATGGAACTGTCGTGTACATAGAGACAAAATGGAGTATTATGAGTATAAGGCTCTGTGGTTGGGTGATGAGACCCTGAAACAGGAATAGGAAATAGAATTCCAGTGGTTAAGACTGCGCTCCCAGTGCAGGGAGCAAGGGTTCGTCCCTGGTCCTGGAAACTAAGATCCCGAATGCCATGTGGTGCAGCCAAAAAAAAAAAAAGAAAAGAAAAAAAAAATGGGGTATCTCGTATTGCCCTATAGTCCAGAATTCAAGAGTTCGCAAGTTCTGGCATTTACCTCCCGCTTCAGAGTTCTTATACTCAGTCCAGCAAAGCTCTTTTCTCTACCAGTGTGCTGTCCTTCATGTGCTATATGTTCTTCTCTGGGCCTTCTCTTCATCAGCTCATCTAAGCCCTGCTCTTTTTTCATTGAACAGCTCCAATCTCACCTCTGTCAGGAAGGCTTTGTGGTTCTTAAAGCCTGCCCTGCTCCACTAGGCAGAAATACAGAGGGGTCCTTGGGGCTCCCCCGACATAGGGGACAACTGCTCCAGGGGAAAAAAAAGGCAAGAACAGCCACCTGGGAACCTTGGGGGTGCAGTCAAACCAAAGATTTACTGGAGAAAGCTGCTTCTTTAAGCAGCAGCATCACGAAAACTTCACAGGGATTATTTTGCCTCCTGGGTCCCCCACGGACTTTTCTCTTCCATCACCCAAGGCTGCTGAATCAGAGTGGTAACGCAGACTGTTGTCAACCTGCTTTTAGCTTGTGATCTGATAAGGACTCTACACAAACTACTTGTTCAGTCGCTCAGTCATGTTCGACGCTTCGAGACTCCAAGGACACGCTAGGCTTCCCTGTCCTTCACCATCTCCCAGAGATGGCTCAAACTCACGCCCATTGAATGGGTGATGCCATCCAACTGTCACATCTTCTGTCATCCCCTCGAGCACAAAGAGAACCTACTGACTCCGCCAGATAGAACTGTCCTTGTTCAAGGATGTGTAACAGGGAAAAACCAATCAGACTGTGTGATAAGGGATGAAAGTACAAAATAAAGCTTTCACAGCACTCAAGTTATATAGGGATACTTGGGTTTTTTTTGAGAAATATTTACTATCATGGAACAGAGAAGAGTTTTTAAACTCTATACTTTGTATAGGAGTATAGCAGATTAACAATATAATATAAATATAATATTATATTATATTATAACTGTCTAACAGTTACATTGAAAATATGAAAAATAACAATACTAGTTTTCATAAAATATAGTACTAACTCAAAGTATTCTAAAAAATTTCATTTCAATGTGTAATATAGATGCTAATGGGAAGTTGCTTTATAACACAGAGAGCTCAATCCGGTGCTCAGTGATAACCTCTTCTCTTCTCTCTTCTTCTCCTCCATTTGTTGTGGCTGGTGTATCTCGCTTAAGGCCTGTCACAAATGCAGTCTCCTCCATGAAGCCTCTGCAAATCCTCCAATTAGAAGTAACCTCTCCCTTTTCTGAGTTGTCATAACATTCTTCCTGAGCATCTCTCCTAGCATTCACCAGTTGGTACATTATTGACACTATTTCCATACACCTCCACCAGTAACTCAGCAGCTCAAAAGTGGACACTTGCCTTACTCATTTCCAATTACTTATCAGTTGCTGAGTTCTGTGCAATGATAATGAAAATGGATGAGTAATAGGTAACGGGTGATTGTATTTCCATATTGGTC
This sequence comes from Oreotragus oreotragus, assembly GCA_006410675.1. Taxonomy (NCBI): domain Eukaryota; kingdom Metazoa; phylum Chordata; class Mammalia; order Artiodactyla; family Bovidae; genus Oreotragus; species Oreotragus oreotragus. Next base: position 484,599 of record SJYX01023526.1, on the reverse strand, counting down.
CTGGTCAAGAAGCTAACATCATTAAAGAAAGTGAGCCAGATAACTCCAAAAGAGGCAGGATAGTGGGCAATATATTTCCCTTCTCCTGTGGTCTCCAAGCTGTCCTTAGTCTGTTGGTGCCAACAGGAATGCTTGTAACTTATGAAATTATGGTTTCACAAAAGCAATACCTGGGAAGAAATGAAAATTCTTGACATGCTAGGTTGGAACTCTGACGACACTCTCTACAGACAGATGGCAACTATATTGGGTTGGTTCTATGTAGTCATTCACTGAAGAACTCACACAAGGACCTGAGAACCGTTTGGCTGCAGAAATAGTTGTGAGTGCAGTTTAGAGTCGCACTTCTGGATACAGGTTAAATTTCCAGTTCTGCTACTTATAAACATCAACAATACACAGGCCTCAATTTTTCCACATATAAAAATCCAGATAGGGACTTCCTAGTGGTGCAGTGGATAAGAATCCGCCTGCCAATGCAGGGGACATGGGTTCAGTCCCTGGTCTGGGAAGATTCCCCATGCTGTGGGCAACCAAGCCCAAGCGCCACAACTCCTGAGCCTGCGTGCTGCAGCTACAGAAGTTCACATGCCTAGAGCCAGCGCTCCACAACAAGAGAAGCCGCCGCAATGAGAAGCCCACGCACCGCGACGGAGAGAAGCCCCCACTCACCACCACCAGGGAAAGCGCGCACACAGCAGTGGAGACCCAGCACAACCAAAAATCACTAAATTAATTAACTTAAAAAAATGAGGATCATACTAGAACTTAGCTTATTACACAGTGAAGGTGAGGATTAAATACGTACATGCAAGCAAAGTGCTTAACAGTGGTCTGGCATATAAGAAGGGATTAAGCAACATTAGTTATTGTACCAACAAGTAAACCATTTTATTTGACTTTAAGAAATTTATAATCAAGTTGGAGAAAATAACATTTGCTGAAGTACTTCTGAAATCAATTCAGCAACCATTTCTTGAGCTTCAACTTATTATACAATAGACAACATTAGGCACTAAAGAGAATAAAGATAAGAAAGCGAGAATTTTTAAGTCTAGGAGACAAGGCCAGTAAGCATCCCCAAGTAACTACAGTAAGTCAGATCATGTTAAGGAGTGACTAGTAGATACACTGGGGCTGCCCCAGCAGTGTCAGCGGTAAAGAACTTGCCTGCCAATGCAGGAGACATAAGAGATGCAGGCTCGATCCCTGGGTCAGGAAGATCCCCTGGACGAGGGCACAGCAACCCACTCCAGTATTCTTGCCTAGAGAATCCCTTGAACAGAGAAAGTTTGGCAGGCTACAGTCCATAGCGTCACAGAGTCAGACACAAGTGAAGTTACTGAGCACGCACGTACACACACACTAGATATACGAGAATGGCTCCCTAGTAAATACCTAGTCCACTGATTCTCAACTGGGGACATCTGGTAATGTCTGGAGATATCTTGGCTTGTCCAACTGGGGGCACTGGGGCAGATGCGTGCTACTGGCAGAGGAGAGAGATGCTGCTGACCATCCTACAATGCTCAAGTTGATCCTCAACACTAAGGAATCATTCTGCCCGATGTCAACAGTGCCAGGTCAAGAATCGCTGCTCTCTTCCAACTGTAAACAACTCTGCTCTGAAGATCCAGGCCCCACATCTCTACCGACTGCCTAGATTCGCTTCTGATGAAACAGGCTTTGGTAGTGTGACACTCCGCCAGTCTTGTGTAATATTTGTTTCTCTTGCAGACTTACCACCCTTTGTTCACAGCCTACCCTTCCACATGTCAACACATGCCCGACCATGCCACGATCAGATCTATGAAGCTGCCAAACCTCCTGGTTTTATCTTCTCCCATTATGGCATCTCAAGATCCAATTACAACAACAGATGGTCTGCGTGAAAATATCAAACTATATTAATTTTTATAGCCTGCTTCTTGAAGCTGGTAGTAAAATCTTTTAAATCTTTGACTGAAAAGAATAAAAGGTAAAGTAAATTAATGTTACCTAACTGTTGCCAATTAAAATAATGAAGCTTCAAATGACTGAATTATCCCTTGAGTAAATACACTTTAGACTTTTGTTTCCACAATGATCATCATTCTTAATGATTTAATAATTTAAAATGCAGACTAAAAATGTTTTTCTTAATGTTTTGGCATTGTCTACCCTATCACAAAGCATACTCTGCATCAGTGTCTTCTGAAACACTCAGCATTTCCTGTTGCTTTAAAACATTCATTACCTGTTAACCTTGTAAATTCATGGATATAAAGCATATATACTTGCCCACCCCAACCATACCTGGAAGCAAACTTAAACACTAAAGTTGTCACACCAAATGAGATGAAAAGTGAAAAGTGTTAGTCACTCGTGTCGGACTCTTTGTGACCCCATGGACTGTAGGCCACCAGGCTCCTCTGTCCGTGGGATTCCACGCAAAAACACTGGAGTGGGTTGCCATGCCCTCCTCCAGGGGATCTTCCCAAACCAGGGATCGAATCCAGGTCTCTGACATTGCAGGTGGATTCCTTCCCATCTGAGCCACCAGAGGAGCCCACCAAATAAGAGGGCTACTAAAAAAAAAAAAGGAAAACAGCAAGTGTTGGGGTAAATATTAGCCAAGATGTAGAGAAACAGGAACCCTTATGCACTGATGATGGGGATGTAAAATGGTGCAGCCCCTATGGGAAACAATACTGTGGTTCCTCATAAAATTATAAAGGATTGTAAGCAGACTCTCAAAGAGAAATTTACACTCTATATTTATAGCAGCATTATTCACAGTAGTCAAAGATGCAAGCAACCCAAGCTTCCATCAACAGATGGAAACTATCAACAGATAGTTGGACAAACAAAATGCCGTATATACATACAATGGAATATTATTCAGTCTTACAAAGGAAGAATTGTGATACAAGTTACAACATGGACAAACATTGAGGATATTACACTAAGTGAAAAAAGCCATTATATGTTCAGTTCATTTCAGTCGCTCAGTTATGACTCTTTGCAACAGCATGGACTGCAGCACACCAGGCTTCCCTGTCCAAAACCAACTCCCGGAGTTTACTCAAGCTCATGTCCATTGAGTCAGTGATATACAGATTTCTCAAGAGGCAGGTCAGGTGGTCTGGTATTCGCATCTCTTTAAGAATTTTCCACAGTTTGTTGCAATCCACACATTCATAGCCTTTGGCATAATCAATAAGGCAGATGTAGATGTTTTTCTGGAACTCTCTTGCTTTTTCAATGATCCATTGGAGGTTGGCAATTTGATCTCTGGTTCCTCTGCCTTTTCTAAATCAAGCTTGACCATCTGGAAGTTCTCTGTTGAAGCCTGGCTTGGAGAATTCTGAGCATTACTTTACTAGCATATGAGATGAGTGCAATTATGTGGTAGTTTGAGCATTCTTTGGCATTGCCTTTCTTTGGGATTGAAATGAAAACTGACCTTTTCCAGTTCTGTGCTCACTGCTGAGTCTTCCAAATTTCCTGGCATACTGAGTGCAGCACTTTCACAGCATTCATCTTTTAGGATTTGAAACAGCTCAACTGGAATTCTATCACCTCCACTAGCTTTGTTCATAGTGATGCTTCCTAAGGCCCACTTGACTTTGCACTCCAGAATATCTGGCTCTTGGTGAGTGATCACACCACCATGATTATCTGGATCATGAAGATCTTTTTTGCACAGTTCTTCTGATTTGAAACAGCTCAACTGGAATTCTATCACCTCCACTAGCTTTGTTCATAGTGATGCTTCCTAAGGCCCACTTGACTTTGCACTCCAGAATATCTGGCTCTTGGTGAGTGATCACACCACCATGATTATCTGGATCATGAAGATCTTTTTTGCACAGTTCTTCTGTGTATTCTTTGCACCTCTTCTTAATATCTTCTCCTTCTGTTAGGTCCATACCATTTCTGTTGTTTATTGTGCCCATCTTTGCATGCAATGTTCCCTTGGTACCTCTAATTTTCTTGAAGATATCTCTCCACAATTAAAACTTTGTCTTGTTAATATTCAATGTGGCAGTCCCAGGAATCTTTAACTCAAAATTCTCTACATATTTATAATTTTGTCAATTATGCATGCTTAGTCATTTCAGTCATATCCGACTCTTTGTGACCCTATGGACTGTAGCCTACCAGGCTTCTCTGCCCATGGGATTCTCCAGGCAAGAATACTGTAATGGGTTACCATGCCCTCCTCCAGGGGATTTCAAGACTCAGGGGTTGAACCCTCATCTTCTACATCTCCTGCACTGCAGGCAGATTCTTTACCTGGTGAGCCGTGGGGAAAGCCCTTGACGTCTGCTGCTGCTGCTAAGTCACTTCAGTCGTGTCCGACTCTGTGTGACCCCATAGACGGCAGGCTCCCCCATCCCTGGGATTCTCCAGGCAAGAATACTGGAGTGCGTTGCCATTTCCTTCTCCAATGCATGAAAGAGAAAAGTGAAAGTGAAGTCGCTCAGTCTGTCCGACTGTTAGCGACCCCATGGACTGCAGCNCCATAGACGGCAGCCCACCAGGCTCCCCCGTCCCTGGGATTCTCCAGGCAAGAATACTGGAGTGCGTTGCCATTTCCTTCTCCAATGCATGAAAGAGAAAAGTGAAAGTGAAGTCGCTCAGTCTGTCCGACTGTTAGCGACCCCATGGACTGCAGCCCACCAGGCTACTCCATCCATTGGATTTTCCAGGCAAGAGTACTGGGGTGGAGTGACGTCTGCTAGATGGCAGGTATTCTTTGTTTTTTTCCTGAATTCCCTCAGGGCTCAGTAGATCACCATCCATGGTGGCTGCAGTAGCTGATGACTATCACTGATGTCTTTTGTTTACTGATATGGCAGGAAGTACTCCATTTCTCAATCCCATCAGGCCCAATCCTGGTGGTTTTTCATGGGTGAACTTTGTCTCCCAGGGTATAAAATGTCTGAAAGACATTTTTCACTACATAAATTGGAAGGAAAGGAAAGAGGCACTTCAATCCAGAGTACAGAGGCCAGGGATCTCACTGAACATCCTACAGTGCACCAGGAAGACTTCCATAACAAAAATTTATCTGGCCTCAAATGTCAAAAGTGCTCAAGTGGAGAAGCTCTGTATGTGAAGCAGAGTTGCCTTTTTTCTCTCAATCTGTATGTGATCAAGCAGCAAGCCATGTTAGTATCACCTGCAAAATAAGCCCAGAATCTGACAGCTTCCACTACTTTCATCCTGGTGCAAATGACCATGGTCTCCAACCTACTGGAATAACTAAAATAGCCTCCTGACTGGTATTCATAGTTAGGAGATAACCACCTAACTGTGTCGTCCACACCATATATAACAGTCAGGTAATCACTTAAAATTCTAGATCAGTTCACGTCCGTCCTCTGTTGACTCTTCCACAGAGCAACAGACCAACCCCTCGTGAAGCCCTACACACTCCTCACATCCCACCCCACCCACTGCCCCTCTGCCCACTTTCCCGTCTGCTCCCATGACTCAACCGCACTGGCCCGGGTGCTGTTTCTCAAACCCCAGCCACTCTCCAGCCTCCAGGGCTCTGCACCACCACCAGAGACGTGCAGGAGAAGCCAACCGCTCTTTCATCTGGCTGCTGCCGAAACGACACCTAACCCCAAGCCTTCCTCTGACCACCCTACGTTAAAACACACCTGCATCCTCCCTGCTCTCCGTCCTCTTTCACATTCCTTTGTCCAGAGCACCTGTTACCATCTGACACTGTCTGCTCCTGCCAACTGCAAGACAGGTAAGTCTTTTTGCCCATAATCTGACTGCTTCCAACACTTTCATCCTGGTGCAAATTACCATGGTCTCCAACCCAATGAAATAACTAAAATGGCCTCCTGACTGGTATTTATAGTTAGGAGATAACCACCCAGCTGTGTCTTAGCTCCTGGAGAAGAAAATCTGCATTTGGTGAATAAATGACTGGTATCTTTCCCAACTACTTCAGTGTAAAAAATTACAGAAGCTCTGCTTTGTAAATAAAAAAAATAAACCACGCTATGCACACTGGTCTACCACCTGCTTTGTTTATTAAGGTATCCAAATTCTACTATTGACAGCTTCAATTTTTTTGGTGTAAGATACAAGCAGAATCTGGCTTAACCTATCACTAATGTGTTTACTATATGAAGGCTTATTCTTTCATAAGAAACTGAAATCAGATAGCCTTGGGCATAGTTCTTTTTTTTTTTTTTTTTCAATGTGAGCGCCGTAATGAGGTGGTGAACTTGGAGGGTAGTTATTGGCTATGTCGAGTAAAGTATTCAATCAGGGAAAACAATCAAAGTCCAGAACATTTATAGCACACATATCACCTATTCCATGGATTCCAAAATTTCAGTCACTCATATACGACCTCCACAGTTTGGGCCATATCCATGTCCTATATTTTTACTTATGAATTGATCCACTTCTTTTACTATGCTTATTGCAAAGCAATAATTTCCATTAAACCCAGAGTTGTTCTTTATTCAGTACACATTAAAAGAAGCATGGAACTACTAAAATGTAAATTTTTCATTCATATAATGCTTAATTATATTGCTGGTGGTTTCCATTTTACACTCTGGGAAACACAGAATATTCTTCATTTATATAAAAAAAAGAAAACATAATTCTAAGAAGCTTACTACTTTACTTGGTGTCAACAACTGGAATCAAGATTTTCCCAACTCTGCGTTCTGGTTTCATGCTGAGTAGGAAAAATAGATTTTATTTGCATTGCTTTAACATAATTCTGTTATGTGTGGCAAGTAGAAATTATACTGTGAATGAAATATAATGTGAACAGAATTAAAAGTTTCATATCAGTGGGGATATTTTACTATGAGAGGCTTGAATAGAAATATAATAATAACAGTGTAAAGCACTGTTCCACCACCAACTTAGTTAGATATGGTTATACAAATGAAGAGCGCCTCAGCGTTTCAAACAACAGTGTTTCTGTTGCTGAAAATATCTTAGATCCAAAGGTTTGGCAGAAGTTTAGAAATATGATTAAAGTAAGGTTTCCTACTTGACCACATTTTCCAAATGAAAGAAGGAAATACACTATCTTTAGGAATAGCGTGTGGTTTACCACTACACTAGTAACAGTGAAGTTGCTCAGTCGTGTCCGACTTTTTGCGTCCCGTGGACTGTAGCCCACCAAGCGCCTCCGTCCATGGGATTCTCCAGGCAAGAATACTGGAGTGGGTTGCCATTTCCTTACCCAGGGAGTAAAAAGTTGATCAAACTGGTTAAGTTAGATTGTTACAGTAAAACTCTCTTGTCTGGTATAGCTGAGGGGAAAAGGAATGCTGGTTGAAATCATTCTTTTTAACTGACTCACTGTACTGCTTTCTGTTTAGTTATCCTTTAATTCCTTAAAATAAACCATTGGAATTTCACACATAAAAGTCCTGCACATCCTTTGTTGAGTTATTCTTAAATATCTTATTCTTTTGTTGTAATTTTGAGATGGTGTACAGAAATAGAATTCATATATATGAATTATGTTGGTATATAAATTACATATGTGAATTACATTATATATATTCATATACATATATATTCTATCCACCTGGCTAGGCTTATATTTCTAATAAATGCTCTGTATATTATTGAAGATATTCTATGTGGGAAAATCACATCAATAAATTATAGAATGAAGGAAACAAAATTAAGTCCTTGATCTTCTATGCCTCTGCTTTTATTTTACTCCGTAGATTAGGTCCCCTCCAAAATAATAATGAATTTAAGTAGCATTAATAGTAGTATATAAGGACCATCATGGATCTGCCTGCAATACAGGAGACCTGGGTTCTGTCCTTGGGCTGGGAAGATTCCCTGGAGAAGGGAACGGTAACCCATCCCAGTATTCTGGCCTGGAGAATTCCATGAACAGAGGAGCCTGGCGGGCTACAGTTCATGGAGTCCAGAAGAGTTGGACGTGACTGAGCGACAAACACAATCCCTGCCTGACTCCTGTGAATGTTTCTAATGTTTGGATGGTGAGTATTACGTTTCTAAGTCCTGTAAAATGTCGGACGTATACACAGTTCAGGCACAATTCATTATCATAATATTCTGCTCAAATGACAACATTAACTGGAAATGGCCTAAGGCCATGACCATACTATAATAGACAAGAGTTGGGTAATTATCTAAATTACAGTAATTTCTTCATTTTTGAAAATGATACTCATATTTAGAGGAACACATAAAATATACTCAGTCCCCTGGGCTTTGGGTGATAGGTCAAGGGTCTTTAAGTGATCTTGACTGAGCCAATCAGAGTTTTTAAAAATATTTTTTATTAATAGTTTACCAATGGAATTTGAAAACAATAGAATGGAAAAGACTAGAGATCTCTTCAAGAAAATTAGAGATACCAAGGGAACATTAAATGCAAACATGGGCTCAATAAAGGACAGAAATGGTATGGACCTAACAGAAGCAGAAGATATTAAGAAGAGGTGACAAGAATACACAGAAGAACTGTACAAAAAAGATCTTCATGACCCGGATAATCATGATGGTGTGATCACTCGCCTAGAGCCAGACATCCTGGAATGTGAAATCAAGTGGGCCTTAGAAAGCATCACTATGAACAAAGCTAGTGGAGGTGGTGGAATTCCAATTCAAATCCTGAAAGATGATGCTGCGAAAGTGCTGCACTCAATATGCCAGCAAATTTGGAAAACTCAGCAGTGGGCACAGAACTGGAAAAGGTCAGTTTTCATTCCAATCCCAAAGAAAGGCAATGCCAAAGAATGCTTTCCCTGTCCATCACCAACTCCCGGAGTCCACTCAGACTCACGTCCATCGGGTCGGTGATGCCATCCAGCCATCTCATCCTCTGTGTTAGCTGCCACCAGCGTTGTTGTTACAATGATTGTTGATTTATTAAATTTCAGTTCTAGCTCATATAGGTTTCTTTTGCTACGGTGTCAACACCGCCTTTGAGGTTCTTTCTTCAAAGAGCAGCTCCCTGTCAATGTCATTTCCCTCACCAGTCTTCTGAGAGGCCCCAAGAGCTGTGCCAAAGGGAACACAGAGAGATTTCATAGTGTGGGCTGGCTGCAGACTTGTGTTTATTTCAGTCAGTAAGGATAGCAGGATCATTTTGCGTCTGTCTTCAGTATTTTCACAGTTTTGAAAGTTAACGTGCTTGTCTCTTAAAAGCTGTCCTGCTGAGGAGCCCCCCTCTGAGCATAGGCATAGGTGCCCTAGTCCTGGGCACCCTCCCAAGGGTCCCCTTCTCAGGCCAGGCCAGTGGCTAGGTAGGTTTTTCTCTTTCCAAATAGCAATGTGATGTGAGACCTGAGGCTTTCTTTTTCCCTTGTGATTAGGCAACCGGTGACAAAGAGCACATTTAGGCACTACAGAGTCCTGGGGAAAGGCGGGTTTGGAGAGGTAAGTCGTACCTGACAGCTGTGAGCAGTACTTCTGGAAAAGCCGAAGAGGGTCACAGAAGGGTGTGGTCTTCAGGTAACGTATCGACTCTGTAAATCCATTTGTTTTTTTACTGTGTATTTTAGGAATACTTTTAGCAGCCATGAGAATTAAGATTGAACTTTGAGCAAAAGGTACACGCTCTTAAAAAATTCAGAGATGTGGTGGGGAGAATGATTCACTATCTTTGTGATTTTACATTTCAGTTCTTAGTTTTCAAAGAGGTTGTTTTCTCATGTTTTCAATGTTCAAGTTTAGTAAGGTTGTCCTGACTGAAAAGATTATGCTGTTTCCATATGGTGGAGTTGCTGTTACTCCATTCTTATAACTGAGGACTGGCCTGGAAGCTCACATAGTACACAGTATATTACTAAATTTTACTTAATTGAATATGCTTATTTAACTCAACTCTGAATGTGTATGTACCTTACACCTACTTCAAAAGGTGTTAGAAAATATGGAAATTGGGGAAAATCCTAAAGACACTACCCACAAGTTCATGAGAGATGGTCTTTAAATGGGACTAGAGACGGCTGTGGTCGGTGCTCAGAGTCCCGTCGCACTCTGTGCAGCAGTTGAAGGAGAGGCTAACGGCCTCATTGAGTGTATGGAGTGGTCACTTTGAGTTCAAGCCTTCCTAAATCCCAGAGTCGGGTCAGAGCCGGACACGCTGTCTGCATGAGATTCACATGGCGTGTGCTCCCAAATTCTAGGCAAGAGCCACGGCCAGCGCCAGCCTGGGAGGAGTCACACTGCGGGGGCCTCCTGTCATCACTCGCAGTGGCCGCGAAAGGGACTGGTAGGTGTGCCAGCCTCGGGAGAGCCCGTGGGGCACCCTCTGTGGCCCAGGAGGCTGCTTAGTGTTCTGTGAGCCCCTCCCTAGCGTGCTGGGCCCTTGGTGGGAGATGCGTCTGCGAGGAATCCATCTCCTGACGTGCCTCTGGAGCGCTCAGTCCACGCCGCCCACCCCACACTGCATCCAGGGTTGGAGCTCGGACTTTGTGAGGAGCAGAGGAAAGAAGCTTCCAGCACCGGGCTCTTGTGTCTACAAAGCAGTGAAGCCCACAGTCTGGCCACACAGAGGTCTTAACAATGGATTCAGCAGAAACACGTCGGCAAGTTTCCACTGTCGTGAAAAGACTCGGTGTGCTTATGATCTCATACAGTACTTTTTAAATGCATTGACTGGTGCTCTCAAACAAATGGCTGAGAGGACAAATAAACGGCTGTGGTTTTTCACAGACGTGTTCTGGGCATGCTGCGCTGTTCCAGGCCTGGGGCGGGGGTCAATCGGTGGTCCGTTTCTCTCGGGAATGCCAGTTAGAACCCTGTGACTAGGCAGACGCCTGGGGCACCTTCAGTCTAGGTGCTGGCAGTGCACTTACCTTTGCTAAATGCCGGCACCTCTACTGGCGGTGTGAAAGGCCAACATTTTGGTCTCATTCGGTCAACAGCAGTGCTTTCACTTAAGCCCTGAGCCCTCCAGGCAGCCCTGGTAGGTCCCAAGGCCGGCGCAGTGGACAGGGGCTGGGCGAGCAGCGTTGCCTGCGTGGCGGGCGGTGGAGAGAGCACATCCTTGGGACCCACGCCCCCTGAGGTCAAACTGCTGCGCCTCCGCTTCCAGCTGTGCAGTCCGGGGGGCGGGGGGGCGGGGGCGCCGTGGTCTTCTCCTGCAGAGGCCTCATGAGCCCTGCTTCACCATCGCTGTGAGGAGCAGCTGAGTGGCTGCAGAGCCTGGCACCCCACCCCTTCTCCCTTCTCGCTCTCTGACTTGGCAACTCCACTTGAAGGAACCTGTCTTCAGTGTGTGATAAGTCTTCATGTGCGAAGACTGTGTGCCAAGACTTCGTGGTTGGAAAATGATGAGCTGCGTTTTGGAGTGGTCACGTATTTGTAGAACGTTTAACGATGAGAAGATAGTCACACAGTAAGATGAAAAAAGGTTATAAAATAGTATCTGTTCTGTGACATAAGCTCAATTTCCCCTAAAAGCCGGAGGTTATGGGGGAGCAAGCTATATGTCCTTGCGTACGTATGTACAAAGAGGGAACTTCGAAGCTTACACAGTACAGTGTCAGTGATAGTTATCTTAGAACTTGGGTGTTTTCTCATTGTCTTTATTAATACTTCCAATAGTTTCCACAGTGAGGTTTATATTTTACCACAGAATTATTTTGGTCGATGGCTAAAATCGTATCATGTCTTATATTCACTTTTAAAGTAATCCTCTGGGGGACTTCCCTGGTGGTCCATGGTTAAGACTCCATGCTCCCAATGCAGCAGGCCCAGGTTCAATCCCTGGCCAGGGAACAAGATTTCACATGCCTCGCCTCAGGATCCTGCATGATGCGACAAAGATCCCACATGCTGTAGCTAAGAGCTGGCAGAGCCAAATAAATAAATATTTAAAATTAATTAAAAATTTAAAAATAAAGCAATCCTCTGTGCACGCGTGTGGCGTGTGTGTGTGCAGGTGTGGGGTGCGGGCCGGGTGGCAGGCAGAGGAACCATGACAGCCCGGAAGCTGGAAGGCTGGTGGTGGCTGAGCTGCTCAGTCGTGTCCGACTCTGCCAGGCTCCTCTGTCCGTGGGGTTCTCCAGGCAAGAATACCACTTCCTCCTCCAGGGATCTTCCCAACCCAGTGGTCGAGTTCATGTCTCCTACAGCTCCTGCGTTGGCAAGCAGATTCTTTACCACTGAGCCACCAGGGAAGCTGGGAGCTGAGAGCTTTACTGCACTGTTCTCTTCAATTACCTTTGTTTGGAAGTTTTCATAATGTGAAGTAACATATAAATATTACTTTAAGAGCTAATTAAGTAAAATAAAGGTATGAAAATCTATGGATTCTATGAAATACACGTATTCTTGAATTTTAAAAGTAATCAAGAATATCTACTGTCAGAAACTTTTGTTCTTGTACAGAAAGTAGAAAGACACGGGGAGACATATTTAAGCAGATGCAGCAGGATCTCCCAGAGCGAGTTCCGCCGTCACTGTGCTCGGTTCATAAGCTCCCTTCTTAAACAAGGACCCGAGGGTCAGAGGGAAGTGCCCATGGGACCCAGCCGCGGCCATGGTCTTGGCCCCACAGAGTGTACTTTGGCCACCTCATGCGAAGAGTTGACTATTGGAAAAGCCTTTGATGCTGGGAGGGATTGGGGGCAGGAGGAGAAAGGGACAACAGAGGATGAGAAAGCTGGATGGCATCACGGACATGATGGACATGAGTCTGAGTGATCTCCGGGAGATGGTGATGGACAGGGAGGCCTGGCGTGCTGCCATTCATGGGGTCACAAAGAGTCGGACACAACTGAGCGACTAAACTAACTGAACTGAATAACAAGCAATATTTGTCCTTCTCTGTCTGACTTATTTCGCTGAACTGTCCAGGAGTGAAATTGCTACAGTCTATGGCAGTTCTATATTTAGTTTTCTGAGGAAACTGCATTGTTTACTTGAGTCCTCTTGCTTTTTGCTTGATGAGCCTGACTAAAAGTTCATCAATTTTGCTTAACTTTTTTAAAAAATCAGCTCTTATTTTTATTGATTTTTTCTAATTTTTTGCCTCTTTTTAAAATCCCTTCTGATATTTATTATGTTCTTTCTGCTGACTTTTGGCTTAGCTTGTTCTTTTTTTTTTTTTTCTTTCCCTAATTTATTTGATGGTTAGGTTAGGGTGTTTGAAGTTTTGCTTGTAGCCTGTGTCACTGCACACTTCCCACTCAGGACTGCTTTTGCTGCATTCCATAGATTTGGAATGTTGTCTCACTATTTTCATTTGTCTCAATGTATTTTCTGATTTCCTCTTTGATTTCTTCATTGACCCATTTTTGTTTTAGTAACATGTTGTTTGGTCTCCATGTGCTATTGTTCTTCCCAGTTTTCTTTCTGTAATTGATTTTCTAGTTTCATACCATGGTGTTTGGAAAAAGATGCTTCAGAGAATTTCTATTCTCTTAATTTTGTTAGGACTTGTTTTGTGGCCCAGCACATGATTCCTGCTGAGGAAAGTTCCATGTGAACTTGAAAAGAATGTGTGTTCTGCTGGTTTGGGGATGGAAAGTTCATTGTTGTTGTTTAGTCTGACTTTTCTGTGATTCCATTGCCCACCATCGCCCACCCAGCTGTTGTGTCCATGGTGTAGGGTAAGGGAGTTAGAGAAGGTAAGGTTTGGAAAAAGAATGAAACCTGCACTTTACAGGGACAGATCACCTTTAATGAGGTGAGCAGGGGCAGCAGTCAGATTAGTGAGCTGCTGCACTAACCCAAGAAAAGAGTAAGTATATATAGGCATGTATGTGGAAATCTACTGCCTTAAGGGGGCCTGTTCTTCAAGGTTGTTCGGATTAATTTTCTCTTAAATGGCTGGGGCAAGGAATTCTGGAGATCATCCAGAGGCTAGCACCAGCTGGGAGCTGGGCAAAATCAACCTTAATGTCCATTTTTTTCTTCAGGTGAGAGAGTTCTTTGTTTTACATACAATGGTAGGGAGGACCCGGAGGGGAGTTTTAACTCCAGGCTATTTTGAGCCCTTTAACTTTCCTTCACATGGGAATTCCCAGGCAAGAACACTGGAATGAGTTGCCATTTCCTTCTCCAGGGCATCTTCCTGACCCAGGAGATATCTAACTGGTCTGTTGTGTCATTTAAGACCACTGTTGGTTTGTTGATTTTCTGTCTATATTACCTGTTCACTGATGTAAGTGGGGTTTTTTGTTTTTGTTTTTGTTTTTTCCCTTATAGTAGCCATCTTAATGGATGTTGTAGCTAAGAAAAACTAAAGGACACGGAAGTGAAGGGAGTTACAAAATATCCAAGTAATTATGCCAAGCCTGTGTAAAATGAGATCAAAATTCCATTCCCTTTCTGCTAGAGTACTTTGTCCTATTAATTTTCAGTTGGGTCAGAAACAAACAAACAAAAAATTCCTTTTTTTAATTATCTGCTTAGTAGTCAGACTTATACTTGGAATAGAAAACACAATATTTATAAATTTTTTAGAGTTAAGAAACTAGGTACTTATCTTTTGTCTCCAGTTAAGCCGTTCGTTTTCCTGGAAGGATTCTAAAGTCAAATTTCATATAAAGTATTATTAACTTTCCAGTTGTTTTGGAAAAATAACTTCTTAAGGAATTTGACTCAGAGCATGTTCTCTTGACAGCGTGCTGGCCCCAGTGGTGGTTACTTACTCCAATTCATTGTGCCCATGAGCTAAAATGTTTGCTCAACTCCTCTAAAGTCTGGGTTTTCATTGTGCCATGTGTCACAAAAATTGGATATTTTGTTCTCTAGCAAGTTAGGCCATTAAATGAAATTGTGGAAGTAGTTTTGTTTCTTTTTCTTACATAAACCCTTCCTTTGCTATTGTTAGTTTTGCCCCTCTTTTAGTATTAATCTTTTTGGTCTCTCCTCCTATCATCACAAGAACCAGAGCTTCTGCAGAGCTGAATTTCTTCAAGCAACAGAATGATCCATATGCATTTCCTCTTCCATTCAGTGGGTGATAAAGTTCTAATTTTATGCTTTTTTAAAGATAAATTTCAGTTAATCCTAAATGTAAAACTAAAGAAGAAAAATATAACCATGAAATCATTATGACTAAAATATGGGACATCTACAACTTGAAATTCATAAGGAAAAAATACAGTTTTTTCATTTCTAGTCATCTCTAATCAATCTGATAGTTTTGATGGTATTAGATATAAACAGCTTTGAAACAAAATATGCCATAGTACAATAAAATACAAGGAACAGGATGGGAGAAAATATTACAACATATAAAACAGAGGTAAAATATTGTAGATATATAAATTAATAAATGTATATTGTTTAATTAAATATAAAAGGAATACTAATTAATAAATACTGACAGTACAAAATATGATAAATATATATAAAGGCAAAAAAACAGATGAGGTAATAAAATGTCCCCAAATAATTTTCAACCTAACTAATTAGTAAGGAAAATTTTTTAAAATACTGAGTTGTAAATAAACATTTGCAAAAATGCAAAGTAAGTGAAGTTTTGTGGAAATGAACACACATTATGAAAAACTATGCAGGAGCTTTAAGGAGTGAAGTATTTCTAGACTTAGAGACATGAAAAGATCTTAAGGGCAAGTCATTTAATCAATAACAGGTCAGATTCCACATACTCTGGGTGAAACTTTTTTTCTATTATGTTACACTGGAAATATGAACCCCAAAATACAGAAACTCAGAGGATGGATTTTAAGTCCAGAGGACTGCAAAGGATATGACCATGCCGTTATTACTAAAATATGTGTGAACATTAGACAGATAGAAAAGTAGTGTTGGGACTTCTAAGATGAGGCTGTGCTCTGAATTTAAACTCCTTATAACTGCTTTCCAATCTCACCTGTCAATCCTGCTACTGCATCTAGAATCAATCCCCAAACTTTCCCCTCTGGCAGGTGGTCATCATTCATGCCTTTTTGCCTTGAACCAGTTGGTTCCCTTGCACTTAGTATATTCCTCCATCCTCCCCTCAGTCCTTCTTTCTTCCTATTTGCTTGGCTAATTCCTCCTGTTACCCTTAGCTAAGGAACCATCTGCTTTGTAAATCTTTCCTGCTCCCCATTAACTCTCTCTGAGCCTTTTTAATTCCTCATTCTTCTTTTCCCATAGAGGTTATTCTGCTATTTGAGATCCAGATTCAAAAGGGGTTAAAGACATTGACTCTTATAAAGTCAGTAAAATATTGATAATAGAAATGAACTATACTTTCCATTTAAACCAGTCAGTCCTAAAGGAAATCAGCCCTGGATATTCATTGGAAGGACTGAAGCTGAAAGTGAAGTTCAATACTTTGGTCACCTGATGTGAAGAGCTGAGTCCCTGGAAAAGACTCTGATGGTGGGAAAGATTGAGGGAAAGAAAGGATGAGATAGCTGAATGGCATCATCGACTCAATGGACATGAGTTTGAGCAAGCTCTGGGAGATAGTGAAGGACAGGGAAGGCAAGGCAGGTTGCAGTCTATCTTGTCGCAAAGAGTCAGACATAACTTAGCAACTGAACAATGACAACAACAAACTTCCCATGCAGTTTGTGCATGTGTGTGTCAATGAATAAATATGGAAAATGAAAGATGAATGAAAGAACCTGAACAATTCTGTAAAATGGGTGCTAATTATGCAAATAATGTCATGTCAAAATTAGTACAAAAACTATGTTATTCACCACCTAATTTCCCATCTTCCTGCTTATAGATCAAGGGTGTGTGTTTTATTCGGTTAGTCGTCTCTGACTCTTTGCGACACTATGGACTGTAGCCCTCAAGGTCCCTCTGTCCATGAAATTCTCCAGGCAAGAACACTGGAGTGGGCTGACATTTCCTACCCTAGAGGGAAATCTTTCCTACCCCATGTAAAGTTTCACTTCTTTGATATACCCACGTAGATGTGAAGATTTTTTCACATAAATTGTTACTGTTTCACATAGATGGAAATATTCCTCTTTAGGAATCCTGGCAGACTGCTAATGTCTCTTCCTCTTGTTATATTTACAAATGTCAAAAAGAAAAAGACAGGAAATGGATGAGGAAAAACTTATAGATTTGCAATATCAAGCACAATGATTTCAAAAATACTGTGATGCTCTCTCACAGATGCTAGACTGCAATTGCGAATGAAAATGTCCAACAAGTTTAAAATAAGTAACAAGCAGAGTCAGCAAATTTTTTTTATCAAGGCTATGGTTTTTCCAGTAGTCATGTATGGATGTGAGAGTTGGACTGTGAAGAAGGCTGATTGCTGAAGAATTGATGCTTTTGAACTGTGGTGTTGGAGAAGACTCTTGAGAATCCCTTGGACTGCAAGGAGATCCAACCAGTCCATGCTGAAGGAGATCAGCCCTGGCATTTCTTTGGAAGGAATGATGCTAAAGCTGAAACTCCAGTACTTTGGCCACCTCATGTGAAGAGTTGACTCACTGGAAAAGACTCTGATGCTGGGAGGGATTGGGGGCAGGAGGAGAAGGAGACGACAGAGGATGAGATGGCTGGATGGCATCACCGACTCGATGGATGTGAGTTTGAGTGAACTCTGGGAGTTGGTGATGGACAGGGAGGCCTGGCATGTTGCAATTCACAGGGTCACAAACAGTTGGGCATGACTGAGCAACTGAACTAAACTGAATAGAATTTGTAATAGTTACCAACGAAGTTTTTAATTTTTTTTTTAGTAATAGTTTACCAATGGAAACACCACCCCTGATGGCTCAGAGGTAAAGAATCTGCCTATAACGCAGGAGACATGGGTTTGATCCCTGGATCAGGAAGATCCCCTGGAGAAGGGAATGGCAACCCACTCCAGCATTCTTGCCTGGAGAATTCCATGGACAGAGGAGTCTGGCGGGCTATCGTAGTCCATGGGATCACAGTCAGACACAACTGAGCAACTACACACATACACACACACAAACACAGCAATGGAAACTATACAGGCCTTCTCCAGAAACAATGTCTGTGAGGCACGGAAGCAATGTTTATGAACCTCCATGTGGAAGAAGCCCACTGAAAGAATGAAACTGACAAGCACATGAAAGAGACAAAAAAGCCCTGTCTTTTGAAAGAGCTGATGAAGCTAGCTGTTCCTGGATCCCACATGCAACCCAGCCCTTCCCACAGATAACTGACACATCCCACTGTCTTCCCTGCCAGTGCGCTGTCTGCCTTGCAAACGAGCGTCCTGAATGACACACAAATGGCAGAGTCTGTCCTGAAGGGACACAAAGCATGTTGTAAGAATCCACTAAGAGTCAGACTTTGTCTTGAGACAATGAGTTTTGAATCTAGGACAAATGGCAAGTTTATGACTTTGCTGTTATTTTAAGTTAGTATTACAACTTAAGGTAAAAGGTAATGAGCTATTACAATGTATATTTACAAAATGTCACCATTGAGAGAAACTGGTTAAAAAATACGCAGGATTTCTCTGTGTTATTCCTCTCTGTGTTATTCAATTGTACATGAATTTATAATCATCTCAAAAAAATTTTTAAAGTGTAATTTAAAAAGCTTTCATTCTCTTTTATCTTGATGGTAATTAAATGTGCAATTCTTTCTGTGAAGCTGAAACAACATGACTCCGGTTTAATCATGAAAACGAAAACCTTTTGCTCACTGAGGAGTATCCCAGCCTCTTATTTCTGAATATCTGTTTGGTCTGTCCACCGATATCTCCAAACCATCAACAACTTTGTCATAACTTGCAAAGCTTCCCCTCATGCTTATCTTTTACCTCTGTTTTTCTAGTCTAACTTATGTCTACTTAGGTTTATTTTCTTTGCCTTTTAAAATTAAATGCCCCATCCAGATCTTAAAACGTTGGGGTATGCTGCCAAAATGACTATGCTACTGCTAAGTCGATTCAGTCGTGTCTGACTCTGTGTGACCCCATAGACGGCAGCCTACCAGGCTCCCCTGCCCCTGGGATTCTCCAGGTAAGAACACTGGAGTGGGCTGCCACTTCCTTCTCCAGTGCATGAAAGTGAAAACTGAAAGCGAAGTCGCTCAGTCGTATCTGACCCTCAGCGACCCCATGGACTGCAGCCTACCAGGCTCCCCCATCCATGGGACTTTCCAGGCAAGAGTACTGGNTCCCCTGCCCCTGGGATTCTCCAGGTAAGAACACTGGAGTGGGCTGCCACTTCCTTCTCCAGTGCATGAAAGTGAAAACTGAAAGCGAAGTCGCTCAGTCGTATCTGACCCTCAGCGACCCCATGGACTGCAGCCTACCAGGCTCCCCCATCCATGGGACTTTCCAGGCAAGAGTACTGGAGTGGGGCGCCACTGCCCTCTCCAAAATGACTATACATTTACTATTTATGGTATCAAAGTATCTTTGTGCTTCTTAACTATCAAAAAAGAAATCAAAACATATGGATGTATATAAACATAGTAAAGACTAACACATACCCAACTGTATCAGTGAAATATGATGACCAACCCCACAGAATAAATGTATTTTTGAAAATATGACATACACAGTTGTCAGAATTCAAAGTAAAGCCTATACGCCTGGGGTCAATGGCAAAGGCAGGAAGACAGGAGGACCAGAGAGAGGAGGGAAGACATGGGGAGCACAGGTGCTGTGCCCAGGAGTGGACTCTTGCAGCCACAAACTCCACCTAACACCCAACGGTTCATACCAAAGTAGCAAAACTAAAGGGGATATAGTTAATACAGCTTATGTCTTGAGAGGAGAAAAAAAAAAAAAGTAAAGGACTGTTATTTGTGTATCCTATTTTAAATTGATGGCTTTTAAAATAGTACTATCTGGTGGAAAAGTTCCCCTAAATCCTTCCAGACGGTCAAGGTTAATCTTAAAAAAATAAAAGAGGTCTTGGGAAATAGGAAAATATAAAGACTGGATGCTTACTGTCACGTATCCATTTATAAAGCTTTAAATCTAGCCATTTGATAGACACCCATGACATACCAGCTGGGAGAATGGTGTCAAGCAAATGAAAAAAAAAAAAGTATGCCCATATGTTAATGAAAGTGGTATACGTAAATGCCAACATGGTTCAAAATCAGGGCTATCTCAGTTCCCTCTGCTGACTGCTAGCCAGGAAAGCAGAACTTACAATAACATACAAACCTTCATTTAACTGCGAAGGAACAAGCTGCTCTTCTTCTGCGAGAGCAAGTATGTAGCACAACAGTCAAGTCTCGGCTTCCTGCCCTTCACCCCCATTCTTACACCGTGTGCAGAAGCATGAACAAGCAGGGAATGGCTCGAAGGCACCTTCCAGGACAGCTTCCCTGTCTGACACCTATACTACAACTATTTGAAGATCTTTTCAGAATTTTGACAGACATTTCTAATCATTAAATGTGCTAAGTCTTTTTCAGTTATAGAAGCAAAAGACATAACTCGCAAATATGAACACTTTGAGGCATTTTCTGAAACCCCAGCAATTATTCTATTCAAGGCCTTCACGTGAAATTAACAAAATTTACTCAAAGAAAGTTTACTGCTCTTTTAACCATAATGAAATAAGATAAACAATCTAAGAAATGGTAAATGAGAAACTGCAATAACCTTCAAAGACACCTTTTCTTTTTCTGTAAAGGAGTAAATTTTTGGACAACCAAGGTAGTTTTCAGAACACCTGCTATATAAAACAAAAAGAACATAAAGCAGATCAGGCCTTTGTCCTCAAAGTGTTTAAAATTTAAGTAAAAAAGAATACACAGGATGCACAGAACAGTGGGCTGAAGTCCAAAGACCTGAAATTGAGTCCTGGGTCTTAGACTCTGTCACTTACTAGTGGCATGTATCACTTTCAGTGCCTCATTCAGTCTGAGTTCAGTTTCAGATTCTCAGAGGATAAATAAAAGTATATATGAAAGCACTACGCACACTCTAAAAATTATAAATCAATACTGGGACTATGAGCAATAAAAAATAAAAGCCACCGTCATTGCAGTCATGATGAATTATGTATGACCTGCCACCTCTCAATCCTACCTTTTAATATTTCACTAAATAACTGAAAATCAGGGAAATCATGAGAAGCCTCTACTTTTTTTCAATAAAGTGAAAATTTAGAACTCTGTACATGGAAAATTGAGTTTTGGGTTGTTTTTTTTTTTAATTTCAGGTGACATCATTATATAAAAATGTTGGCACGTAGGCAAGCATATCTAGCCTTTTTCTAATAAATGTTAACCTAGGACATACCAGAAACATAATCCATACTCATATATGTGGAATTTTGGCATTTATTTATCTGAGATAATGAAAGGAATTGGATTACTTCACAGAAAATCGGACTTAAGCATATAACAGCATCAATGCCAGCAACTGAGAGACTAATCAATATCATCTAGGGACAGCATATGTGCAATGCAAAACTTTATAGCAAATTTTCCATTTAACAAAGAAAAATCTTGCACTGAGAGAAATAAGGATGTGCAATTTCCTCAACATTTAAAATATTCTTCAATTTCATGAATTCTTGGTTCAAAGGAATGGGGAAAGACTTAGGCTCTCACATGTCAAAATGTAATGAGAAAACTGTCAATGGATCACTGAATGTCTGTTTAAATAAGAAGAAACTGAAATTTTAATTTCAAAACGTGTAATACCTGTGTTCTTTCCTAATTTTCATAAGATTCAACTAATAAACCTACAGCACTTAATAGAGCATTTCACATACTGTATTATAACATATGTTCTGCTATTGTTATGCAGTTTTTAGTTTAAAAAGTCTTAGTCTGTACCCGTATGGATTATGTGAAGGCTGTGAAGCCCAAAAGTCTGGGGTTGAACACTTGTGTATCACTCATCATATGTGACTTTGACTTTTCTCCTCTTTAAAATGGATCTGTTAATAACATACACCTGAGGGTTGCTTGCAGATTAAATTTGTGCCTGTCGTCAGCCATGTCTGTCTCTTTGCAACCCCATGGACAGTAGCCCACTAGGCTCCTCTGTCCATGGGATTTCTCAGGCAAGAATACTGGAATGGATTGTCATTTTCTTCTTTTAGGGTAACTTCCTCACCGAGATTGGACCTGTGTTTCCTGCACTAGCAGGAAGATTCTTCACCACTGAGCCACCAGGGAAACCCTCTAAAGACTCATATAAGAGACCAAAATCTTACATCAAAAATCAAGTAATTTATATTTGACACAATTTTCCCTTTTTTAATGCCAATCTAAAACTATTTTGATTTCATCCCTTATTAAACTCTTTTACAGGACTGATTACGGGGTTCCCCTGATGGCTCAGTGGTAAAGAATCCATCTACCAATGCAGGAGACGAGGGTTCAGTCCCTGGGTCGGTCCAATCCCTTGGAGAAGGAAATTGCAACCGACTCCAATAACCTTGCCTGGGAAATCCCAGGGGCTGAATAGCTTGATGAGCTACAGTCTTTGGGATCACAAGAGTTGAACATGACTTAGAGACCAAATAACAACAAGGACTGATTATGCTTTTTTTTAAAAAAAGTATAACGACAACAACAATGTATAACAAGGGAAAAGTTTCAATACTCTTACAAAGGAAGTGATTATTAAAGTTATACATTTCCCCTTCTAGTATCTCATCTTTTTGCTGTTGTTGTTCCCAAAGATTGTCTCGACACCTAGGCCATTTCAGTAAAGTACTTTCATGAAGGCAATGGCACCCCACTCCAGTACTCTTGCCTGGAAAATCCAATGGACGGAGGAGCCTGGTGGGCTNGAGAATCCCAGGGATGGGGGAGCCTGGTGGGCTGCCGTCTATGGGGTCACACAGAGTCGGACACGAATGAAGTGACTTAGCAGCAGCAGCAGCAGGAGAAGGTGATGGCACCCCACTCCAGTACTCTTGCCTGGAAAATCCCATGGACAGAGGAGCCTCGTAGGCTGTGGTCCATGGGGTCTCGAAGAGTCAGACACGACTGAGCGACTTCCCTTTCACTTTTCACTTTCATGCATTGGAGAAGGAAATGGCAACCCACTCCAGTGTTCTTGCCTGGAGAATCCCAGGGATGGGGGAGCCTGGTGGGCTGCCATCTATGGGGTCACACAGAGTTGGACACGACTGAAGTGACTTAACAGCAACAACAGGAGAAGGCAGTGGCACCCCACTCCATTACTCTTGCCTGGAAAATCCCACGGACAGAGGAGCCTGGTGGGCTGCAGTCCATGGGGTCGCTAGGAGTCGGACACGACTGAGCGACTTCACTTTCACTTTTCACTTTCATGAACTGGAGAAGGCAATGGCAACCCACTCCAGTGTTCTTGCCTGGAGAATCCCAAGGACAGGAGAGCTTGGTGGGCTGCTGTCTATGGGGTCGCACAGTGTCAGATACGACTGAAGCGACTTACCAGCAGTAACAGCATACACATATATGGGCTTCTCAGTTGGTGCTAGTGGTAAAGAACCCAACTTTCAATGCAAGGGACATGAAAGATGCGGGTTCCATCTCTGGTTCTAGAGAGTCCCCTGGAGGAGGACTTGGCAACTCACTTCAGTATTCTTGCCTGGAGAATCTCTATAGACAGAGGAGCCTGGTAGGCTATAGTCCATAGGGTTGCAAAGAGCTGGACACAGCTGAAGCAACTTAGCATGCATGCACACATGCACACACATATATGTACATAAATAAGAGTGTTTAAAATGAGGGTTTTTTCAAATGTATTTGCATTCTTCTGTGAATCTAGAAAGATACCTTTCAAAGCACCATAGATCTAATAAGTATGTCCGGATTCTTAATCAGTTCAGTTCAGTTCAGTCACTCAGTCATGTCTGACTCTTTGCAACCCCATGAATCACAGCACGCCAGGCCTCCCTGTCCATCACCAAATCCCAGAGTTCACTCAAACTCACATCCATCGAGTCAGTGATGCCATCCAGCCATCTCATCCTCTGTCGTCCCTTTTTCGTCCTGGCCCCAATCCCTCGCAGCACCAGAGTTTTTCCAGTGAGTTAACTCTTCACATGAGGTGGCCAAAGTACTGGAGTTTTAGCTTCAGCATCATTCCCTCCAAGGAAATCCCAGGGCTGATCTCCTTCAGAATGAACTGGTTGCATTCCCTCCAAGGAAATCCCAGGGCTGATCTCCTTCAGAATGAACTGGTTGGATCTCCTTGCAGTCCAAAGGACTCTCAAAGAGTCTTCCCCAACACCACAGTTCAAAGCATCAGTTCTTCGGTGCTCAGCTTTCTTCACAGCCCAGCTCTCACATCCATACATGACCACTGGAAAAACCATAGCCTTGACTAGATGGACCTTTGTTGGCAAAGTAATATCTCTGCTTTTTGGACACGACTGAAGCGACTTAGCAGCAGCAGCAGCAGAATAAAAAAAGATTAACATAGGCACTGAAGAGAAAGAATATAAATCCCAAGAAAACTGTCCACCACGGCTTGGCACTGGCCATGGGTGCTTGCCATCCACTCCTACAAAGATTAAATCATGCACGGCAGCAGCTGCTGACGTCCAACAGCCCCGAAGGGGTTCCAAGTGGAGAGCAGGACGAGGCCCTCTGTGCTCCCAGAAACGGGCAGGACAGGTCTTCAGACAGTTAGATATTCTCAGGAGCTGGTTTTCTAAGCCCAGTTCTTGTTATCTCCTCATCCCTAGAAAAACACTAAAATCCTTCATAGTGACAACTTTCTCGTGACTAGCAGCAGCTTCACGAGGCCAGCAGAAACTTCCTAAAAAATACATGTGCTTGACTGCATGTACTGCCCCTTTATCAAAATATATACCGACCTTCCCCTTCTCCTCTTTGGAGCAGTCTCTCAGAGCTATCTGAAGTGCTGTCTCCCAGGCGGCACTCTTCCTAGAGCCAGCCCCCAATAAAACTTAACTCGCAACTCTCACGTTGTGTATTTTTTTTAAGTCAACAAACCTAAAGCAAAATTTGTAACTTACACAGGTCCAATGTAAATGTTAAATGCTGTGGGTAATAACAGTCAAAATAAGAGGTTTCTTACATTAATCAAAATGAAAACTATAAGAAATAAATTCACCTGCATAAATTGTTCATGGTAAACACACGCTACAATATTCCAAAGCTGCAGGTTCCTTAACTGGGGACAAAGATGGCTTTGTTTCCTTAATTGGAGACAAAATCTACATTGCTACGCACACACATCCACACCCAAAACAATCAAACAACACATGCACACACCAAAAATTTTCTTTGTCAAGATGAGGGACTGAGAATACCCAGAAAATGAGGGCCCCAGAGGCAGGGGTGGAGGAACAGCATAGGGTGAACCAGATGATTCGGAGCCTCTATCCTGAAAGAAGGCGGAAGCCACTGGTCCACAGCGTGGGAGCTGCTGTTTCTTATCACTCGACATCTCTACTAAGAAGCTGTCCAAACAGCTTTCTCCTGATTCTGCTACGGATCCACACCTCCTTTGCTGATTCTACCCCATCTGAACAGTCTGGATTCTACACCTCAGGGCTTGACCCTCTCACCTTATCTCTTCTGTCTGCACGCTCACAGACTGGGTGAGCTCATACATTCCCACAGCTTTAAACACTCTCAACATGTTGACAATGTCTAAATTTATATCTCCAGTTCCACCTGCTCCCCTGAACTCCAGACTCATATATCTATACGCTCCCTTGACAAGGCTACTTGGATATCCAGTAGGCATCTAAATAGATCCAATATTTAATCATTTCTTCCTCATCTCCTTCATCCCAATAAATGGCAACATATTCTACCAGTTACATTAGTTTTATTTCTAGCATTTACCTCCCTTAGATTTAATTTGTTGACATGTCTGTTTGTTCCCAGCAGAATGCAAACTGCATGAATGCAGCTATTTCTATTGTAATACGTAAGAACCAAAGGAGACTAATTTAAACTGTATGGAAAATGCGGGCCCCCACAAGGTACAGGACGTGAAGTCTGGAGGAGAAAATTGAAGCTCTCATGAGAGGATATGGATCAGGCTGCTCAAGGCAGAAGAAATGATGGATGCAAAGGTATAAATTCAAACGAAGTTTGTAGAGAGACACACACTAGAAGCAGAAAGAAAACCCAGCGGGATGGAGAATAGGAAAACAGAGGAAAAGTACTGAGAAGGCAGGAATGGCAGGAGCAGGGGCAAAGGATAGTTTCAGAGATTCTGGGAGAGGGGATCTGAGACCAAAGACAGGAGAAACGGTCAAATTCAGTGCTTCAATAGAAATGACAAAGAGGAGGCTACCAAGATCTCTTCCAGAGGGCTTCAACTGAGCATTTCATTCTTCCCCAGAGGGGTCTCTTGATATGTTAATATTTGTTCATATAAATTTTGAACAGCCTGGGCAAAATGGTATCATTTTCACGGCCCAGTCAGCTGTGATCTGAAGTAAAATAGAGCAGTTCCTATGGAAGTATGGAAATGGAAGCAATCTTACCAGGAAATTTATACGGCTGAGAATTCCCTCTCTGCACTGGGGATCATCTCAAAATATTTCCACCAAGACATCCGATCTAAGACATCTCTAATCAAAAGCATTGAAGTGCTACACTCTGTAGGGGAAAATCCTAACATTTCCAATAAAGATGCACTTCAAAAAAAACAAAGCCTATGTCACTGCTGCTGCTGCTGCTAAGTCACTTCAGTCGTGTCCGACTCTGTGTGACCCCAAAGACGGCAGCCCACCAGGCTCCCCCATCCCTGGGATTCTCCAGGCAAGAATACTGGAGTGGGTTGCCATTTCCTTCTCCAATGCATGAAAGAGAAAAGTGAAAGTGAAGTCGCTCAGTCTGTCCGACTGTTAGCGACCCCATGGACTGTAGCCCACCAGGCTACTCCGTTCATTGGATTTTCCAGGCAAGAGTACTGGGGTGGGGTGCCATATCCTGACTGCAAGTATAAGAATTTTACTAAAGTCGTTACAAAAGGCTATTAAATTATTTCTTACACTTGTGCTGTTAAAAGACTGTCCTCTCAGACCCACTTGATGGCAAGTGTCAAACGACATCTTGGGGAATGTCAAATCACGGAAGATGGATTTTTGAGTGAGAAGTATGAGATAGAATAAACTATACCCACACAAGTTCTAAAAAAAGTGTTTTCCAACTTTTCATTATTTTGCCATTTTTATCGCAGACCTTCTCTGAAACAAGTAAGGCAATCAAAACCCACAAGAGAACTTCACTCATGAATACAGAATTCCCTTCTTGCCCCAACATGAGAGACATTGCTCCTTGAAACACTATGAGCTAGGAGGCCAATCTCTATCTCCACTGCTTATGAAATGCGGTACCATATTCCTCAGCCACTGTTTCTTGGTTTTCTCCTTTATTCTGTCATCATATTAAATCTCAACATCCTGCTCATAAAACATCCAAATGCCAAAGCTCAGCCTTCTTAATTTCTAAGGACTTTCTCTTTATTCAGCTCCACCTTAACTTTATCACTATGCAAGCCAGCGCTGTGGCCAAGTTCACTGCTTCAATTCCCCCTCTTGATCACAGCTTCCTTGTCTCTCCTGTGATCCTATTGTAGCCTTCAATACAATTAGGCCATCATGCTTGTCCTTTCTGCTTCCTAAGGCCGTCAGTAACCTCCTGCCTCAATCATCACTGTACTCATATCATTATATATATACGAACCCATGGCCCTGTAAACCAACACCATGTCTTCTGTGCCAACCACCCCCTGAACCCCTGACTTCCCAACTATTCTTACCACTCACAACCCAGGGCTCTGGATACTGTTAGAACCATCTGTGAAAACATGGTCATTAATCTTTCCTGGACATATTCACAATGTCTAGCTTCAGTGTCTCTTTATCCCTAGGCAGGAGTCCCTTTCCTCTTGTAGAAACTGCTCCTGCCTGTTCTAAACTATTTCTACTGACTCCTCTCTCAGCAGATGACCATTTCTTCCTAACAGTATTATCCATCTGTCCAACCAACAAACTTACACTCCAAAGTTCTGTGTTTTAGTCAATTCTCCTTTTTGTCCCAGCACAGGAGAGCTTTTCCCCTGATGTTTGCAGGCCTCCCCTCAGTGCAATAAGAACATTCTCTTGGCTCATTTTCCTCTTGCAAGCTACAACACACTTTCACATATCCTTTATACATTTTTTAAAATTATAGCCCATGCTAGTTGACTTGAGGCAGGAGACAGATGGGCCTCCAAGCTAAGAAGCTGGACTCTGTCCCCTGTGGACAGACACTGCAAATAAGCAGGAGCTCAAAAGGAGCTGAGCCCTGCCCAGATAAGAGATAAAAAACCACATATTCTTCATTCTCGAAATCAAGAAGACTTTTCTGAGCACGTACGCACAGAAATGCTCCTTGGAGGTCAGAGAGGGGGTGTCACCTCATAGTAAGTGATGTCGACCTAGCCTTACGCTGCTTCACAAGACTCCATCCTGGCTGAGAGACGCGCATGCACATGGGAAGATCTGAGGTACATTAAATGCGGACTCAGGACCAGGCAGAGCAAGATGACTGGCCAAAAGAGACCCAGAAGAAACGCCGCATCAAAGTGACCCCAGCTACCATGAGGGCGTGGCTCTCTCTCTGAGCCCACCAGTGTATCTAACCATACACACTCTTTTCCTAATAAACACTTTGTTCACTACTTTCCATCTTTGTGTAGAAATTCCTTTCTACACAGCCGACAGGCCAGGGCCTTGTCACTAGCGCCTAGTGGTCTAGTGGCTAGGATTCAGCTCTCACTTCAGTGACCCAACCTCAATCTCCAGTGGTAACCAAAACACTGCTTCAAGCTGCTGCAGGCTGAGGCCACTCAAGATTAAACTCATAACTTTCCTCAACTATTTGCACAAGATTTGACTTGCTCAACGCAGAACTCCAACTAACACAGGAGTTAGGGGCACAGTGGAATATCCACGTGTAACTGACGGTTGGCCCTCTGCCTCCATGGATTCAGCCAACAGTGAATCATATAGAACTGCAGTATTTAATACTGAAGAAAATCTGCACATTCCTGGACCCATGCAGTTCCATCCCATGCTGTTCAAGGGTCAACTATATTTTCCTGGCTCCCATGTAATTTCCAACTTTTTTTTTTTTTTACGTCTCCTTAACCATTCTTTCCCACTTCCATCATCAGCTTGTGATCTGAGCCATAAGTGCACGTACTACCCACATCTCTCCATGGTACTTGAACTTCTATTGTGAAGCTCAGAAAATCAGAGTGAAGATGATACTTAAAGCACTTCAAAGTGTCAAGTCACCTTCACAAACTGAGCCAGAGAGGGTCAGTCTCCCACAATGACTGATCTCTACCTAGATTATACTGCATGGCTGTCTCTCTGATGGGACTAGACCTAAGGTAGGCTGATATTTCCTGATAAAACATGGTCACCCCTCCTCCACAACATTTCTTCCTCAATAGTATCTCCCCCACGTAGCCACCAAATTAATCTCTTGTAAATCCCACATTGATCCTCTCATTCTATCAAAAAACCCTGGCAATTTTCCCACAGACCATAACAAACAACTCAAACACTCAAAGGCAGGGCTGGCTCAGTCTGTGTGGGGTCTCCGGGTGCTGGTGTGCACAGGGTTTTGTCTGAGCCCTCCAAGCGTCTCTGGCGGGTATGAGGTTTGATTCTAAATGTGATTTCGCCCCTCCTACCACCCTGATGAATGAAGCAAAAGCTAGAATCCAACAAGGCTATTGAGGCTTGGCTGGATGAAGCATAAGCTAGAATCAAGATTGCCAGGAGCAATATCAATAACCTCAAATATGCAGATGACACCACCCTTATGGCAGAAAGTGGAGAAGAACGAAAGAGCCTCTTGATCAAAGTGAAAGAGGAGAGTTAAAAAGCCAGCTTAAAACTTAACATTCAGAAAACTAAGCTCATGGCGTCTGGTCCCATCATCTCATGGCAAATGGAGAAAAAGTGCAAACAGTGACAGATTTTCTTTTCTTGGGCTCCAAAATCATTGTGGATGGTGACTGCAGACCGGAAATTAAAAGACACTTGTTCCTTGGAAGAAAAGTTATGACCAATCTAGACAGCATATTAGAAAGCAGAGACATTACTTTGCCAACAAAGGTCTGTCTAGTCAAAGCTTTGGTTTTTCCAGTAGTCATGTATGGATGTGAGAGTTGGACCATAAAGAAACCTAAGCACCAAAGAACTGATGCTTTTGAACTGTGGTGTTGAGGTAGACTCTTGAGAGTCCCTCGGACNCCTCCTCCTGCCTTCAATCTTTCCCAACATCAGGGTCTTTTCAAATGAGCCAGCTCTTTGCATCAGGTGGCCAAAATATATATAATTCTAGAGCACATGAAAAAATTCTAGATCAAAATATAAATTTGGATTCATTATTATAAACTAGCAGATGAAAGAACAGACATGAACAAGAGAGTCTGAGTAAAGCAATAAAGTAGAAGGAAAAGAGCCCTAGGCTTCAATCCTTGGAAACAGAAGTATTTAAGACATGGGTGGAGAAAAACAAATGTACCAGAGAGATGTGGGAGGCCGTGCTTAGGAAAAAAGAAGAAAACCAAAGGAAACTGAGGGAGTAAGTTGTAAGGGAAAAATGAATTTCAAGATAAAGAATGTTCATATTGTCAATTACTCCAAAGAGTAAGTAAAAGTAAATGACAAATTCATGGGATAAGTTTTCTAGAAACTTGGAGTTTACCATAGTGTAAACAGGTTCAGTGAGAACAGAATATAGATCAAATTCCTTACTCAAAGTTGCCTTTATTTTCCAATAGTATCAAGCCATTTTGTCCCTACTATTATGTCATAATGATTTACCTTAGCTTTCACTCAGCCACCTAGGGCCATACCTCATAAAACATTTCCTGAATTATTTTAATCTTATACATGATTTTGAAAATTGTAAACCTGGGCAAAATCCCAAATGGAAAAGTCATCTTGAAAAAGCATTTTCCTATGTATAAAACCCTAAAAGTTTATTTTCCAAGGGAAAAAAAATTCAAGCTCCACATCCAATATAGTGCTGTTCATGTATTTTGTATTTACAAAGGCAAAAAAGGAGGCTATTAGGCCCACTACTCTGAGAGTGAACATAAATCCCAGTGCCTCTTGTGGAAAAGAATATTAAATTCTTATATTGCAGATTTCATAGCCTCAGGGATAGACAGAACATCTAAGGAGTCGGAAGCTCGGCAGGAGAAAACAGTGATGGCTTCAAGAACAATTTGGGCTCTGAAAAGGAAACACAGGAGACTATCCAATCATAGTCACTGTGTGCCATAGACAATAACTGTCTTTGACTCATCAATAGACTCTGGCTCCTCGAAGCAGACAAACAAAAATTGCCTCTAGCGGCCAAAATTATAAAGCATTAATAGTTCTCTGGCACCCAGAGAGCTTAAAATTCAAGGGCAACAATCAACTATGTACAGTTTTCAGTGATTCTCCCAAGAGCCATCTTGAGGCTTTCGACCAATTTCTACACTGTGCTTCCTGCCCTTGTGATTTTATGCCTCTGGGCCAAAATGACAATATACCATACCAAGTGACTCTGAGTCTGGACTAGATAAATAATTAATTCTAAACTCAGCCAGAAGCCACTACTGCTGGCTTCAGTTGACAAAAAGCAACTATTACCCTGACTCCAGTGCTGAGTGCAGAGACCTGGAGAAAGCCCTGGAGTGTCATGATATTTGCAATACGTGTGAATGACGATCTACTTTCAATAGAGTTTCCTATCTCTTATTTTCCCCAGTGATAGCCTAGTAACCAGGAGTAGCCAGAAAGAAGCCACCACTCTCTTTTCCCTTTAGTACACAATAGCACGATACAGCAAGTTGATGTTACATATTTTTTATTATTCTTGAAATCAGGAGATCTGTCTTACACATATTGAACATTCAAGATTGGCAGAAACTCAGAACTCCTTTTTTTAATGTCAGTTTAAATTGCAGATATCTGTACTTAACCTCAGAAATTTCATTACATTCACAAAACTGATATATACTAAAAAAGAACAGGTCAATGCAAAAGGCCTACTCCAAGTATACAAATGGGAACATATTTTTTTAAATCTCAAAAACAATATCTTGGTCATTCATTTACAATTATTCATTTCCTTCTATGCTAAACAAGAGAATGTGCATTAGAAAAATAGCCAGAAAAAAAAAAACCTCTTTAGATTAAGAAGAACTATATCTCTTTATGTGTATATAATACAGAAATATCTACACTAAAATTTTCTCTTTTATACTCCCTAATTTTTCCCAAAGCAATGATTTTCCATTAAGTAAACACATACAAAAATAGTAGAACTTATCCAAATAATCTACAGGTTCAAATAATGCCTAGAAAGTGAAAGACATGCATTTAATACCTACCCAGTTAAGGTCACTGATGAAAGCCATAGCAGTCCCTGGAAGCCCCTCAGCTCTATTTCCCTTGGCAGTAAAAAGCTGAGAGGACTGGGGCACTGGGTTCAGCAACCTTAGCTTCACCATAGCCATCCCCATTGAAGACTTGCCACCATCTTTGAATACTGCTTTGGAAGAGGTCCTTAAAAATAAGGGAATTACCGACTTTATCTCCTCACTTGCATCTGGGATTAACCTATGCCTCTGTAACGCTCAATGACAATCTCTTGTATCTCCCCTCTGTACAACTTATATTTTCAATATCCTTATGTTTTTACATGCAAGGGGGAAAAAAATCAGAAAAGAAAAGGAAAAAAAACCCAACAACTGTCTTCCTGAAATTTTGATTCATTTGTGCAAAGATCTCTGAGGCAGGTAAATATTAGAGGTCTTGCTATGGTGGAATGGGAAAGACTCAGTGGTAGAAAATTCAAAGAGAAAACCGAAAATCAGTATCTCCAAAAAATATCCTAATGCCATGGTAATTAAACGCTTAGACAAGTTTGGGTTCAAATCCTGGCCCTGCCATTTATAACTTGAATAATCTTGAGCAAAACATGTGGTCACTTTTTTCCCCAACTTTTTATTAATAACAGAGAGTAGTTATTGTTGGCTTCCATCAACACTGCCACTTAGCCTTTTTTTGTTTTGTTTTGTTTCTTTTGTGAAATGGACATAATAATAGTACTTTCATTCTGGTTTCATCCTGGGGTTGTTATGAGAATAAATGAGTTAATATTTATGAAAGGCTTAGAAGAGCATACTATATAATAAGTACCATGTGTTTGTTAATTATAAATAAATACCTTAGAAAAATTAATCCATGCTTCAGTACTGGTTTAGTATAAGTTGTATGATCTGAAACCTACCACAGGTAATTTAAAATAGCTAAATTCATATATGAGGAAGTAAATAACCCCTCTCTAGTTAAACTAAAACTCAATTTCACAAATGTAGTGCTCACTTTTACATGGAGCCTTTAGGAAAATACTAAGTAGATTTCTCAGAAATATATTGCAATATAGATGAAATACAGTTTCTTTCTATTGATAAGACCCATCATTGTCCCTGTTGTAAAATAGTTANAATTCATATATGAGGAAGTAAATAACCCCTCTCTAGTTAAACTAAAACTCAATTTCACAAATGTAGTGCTCACTTTTACATGGAGCCTTTAGGAAAATACTAAGTAGATTTCTCAGAAATATATTGCAATATAGATGAAATACAGTTTCTTTCTATTGATAAGACCCATCATTGTCCCTGTTGTAAAATAGTTACACATCTAATATATGTCATTTCAAAGAACCTCTAGGAATTGTTCAAGTTTTTTTCTTTTTTCAAAATTTATTTTTAATTGAAGGATAATTGCTCCACAATATTGTGTTGGCCCCCTGCCATATACAAACAAGAATCAGCCACAGGCACATACATGCCAAATTTTTATTGCATTAAAATGTGTATGTTGTTCCTATATAAAAAGAATTAACTTAAAAATAGCAGAGGAACTATATTCAATATTTTGTAATAACCTATAATGGAAAATAATTTTAAGAGAATATAGATAAATAAATATATGTGTATAGCCAAATCAGTTTGCTGTACACCTAAAACTAATGTAATATTGTAAATCAACTATACTTTAATAACAAACTAGGCTTAATAGAACTACAAATCCTCAGATTGGATAAATGTGATTATTTAATTTTTTTAATATATCCTTAATATAAAGGTCATATATGGCAAGTTCACAACATGATACTCAATGGGAAAAGGCTGAAAACATTTCCTCTAAGTTTAGGAATAAGAGAAGCATGCCTGCTCTCATCACTTTTCTGCATTATAGTATTGGAAGTTCCAGCAACAGCAATCAGAAAAATTGAAAAAGAAATCTGAATGGGAAAGGAAAAAGTATGACACTATATATAGAAAATCCTAAAGATCCCACCAAAAAACCATGAGAACTCATCAATGAATTCAGTAAGGCTTCAGGATACTAAATTAATATATGGAAATTTGATGGGTTTCCACACACTAACAGCAATTTACCAGAAAGAAAAATTAAGAAAACAATTCACAGTTGTGTCAAAAAGAATAAAATATCTAGGAATAAATCTAGGAGGACGTAAAAGAGTTGTACTTGGCAAACTGTAAGACACTGATGAAAGAAACTGAAATTAACACAAACAAATGGAAAAATATATGGTGCTCCTGGATTGGAAGAATGAACACTGTTAAAATTACCATATCACCCAAGAAAATCTACGGATTCTATGCAATTCCTAACAAACAAATTTCCTGACAAATTCCTGACATCTTTCACAGAACTGTCATGCTCATATGATCAATTAATCTGTGACAACGGAGGCAAGAATAAACAGTGGGGAAAAGACAGCCTCTTCAATAAAATAATCAAATGTTCTCATACCGTATACAAAAATAAACTCAAAATGGATTAGAGACTTAAATGAAAGGCCTCAAATCACAAAACTTCTAGGAGAACATTAGTAGTAGTCTCTTTGACACTGACCTGAGCAATATTTTTTAGATATATCTGCCTAGGCAAGAAAAACAAAAGCAAAGCTAAACAAGTGGGACTACATCAAATTAAAAAGTTTTTTCACAGTGAAGAACACTAAACAATAAAATGAAAAGACCAGTTATGTGATAACAGGATAATATCCAACACATACAAAGAATTTTTCCAACTTAATGTCAAAAACAAAAACAATTTAAAAATGGACAGAGGGAGTGAATAGACATTTTTCCAAGGAGAATATGAAAATGACCAACAGACACTTGAAAAGATGTTCAGCATCACTAAATATTGGAGAAATGAAAATCAAAACCAAATAAGATATCACTCTACATCATTCAGAATGATTAATTATCAAAAAAACAGCATATAACAAGTGTTGGCGAGGATGTGGAAAAATGGAAGCCTAGTGCACTGTCGGTGGGAATGTACACACTATGGAGTGTCCTCAAAAAATTAAAAATGGAACTACCATACTATCCGCAATTCCACTTCTGGGTTTTTCCCTGAAGAAACCAATGATGAGATGGTTGGATGGCATCACTGACTCAATGGACATGAGTTTGAGCAGGCTCTGGGAGTTGGTGATAGACAGGGAGGCCTGGTGTGCTGCTGTCCATGGGGTCGCAATGAGTCAGACACGACTGAGTGACTGGACTGGTACAAACAATAAAACTCCTTAGCCCAGCTCTTAAAACCTACATATGCTGCAAACTACCAACCAATCTTCTACTACTACCTTCTAAGAACCTTCTGCCTTCTTCTACAAATGTACACAGTGCTTTCTCACCCTGTGGCCCCTGCTCAGGGTCACTTACGTAACTACTATGCCCTAGTTGTGTGATCTCCAACTCAGACATCGCTCTCTACAAGTCAGGGCCATCTTAAGGACACTCTTCTCAAACTGCACTTCCTCATCAGTGGGCAAAATGACACCAAACTGTGCTGGTTTCCCAGCACATTTAATTCACAGTCTGACCATATTAGGTATGTGAAACTCAACAAGGTGGTGAGGCCAGCAATATCGAAGATGACGTTTTAAATAAGTCTGTAACCCTCACTGTAACTGACAACCAACATCTTTATCTCCATCAACACTTATTCATTATGTGCCAGGTACTTTGACAAAGTTTTATGATGATCCTGTGGACTATATATTACTATTTTTCCCATACACAAATGGGCAGCCTGGTTCATAGACAGGGGCCTACCAGAACTTTGAACACAATGGGTACAAAACTATCTCTGTGATTTGTATTTGTAATACAATTTTATTAGTGATAAATGTATTCCTAATAACTATGCTCTGATACTGTTTATTAGTTAATTTGTCAAAGTAGAAAGTTTTCCCATTCTTCCCAGTCAAGCATAATCTTCCGAGCCTTCAAGACCCAATTGAAACGTCACTTTTTCAGAAAGTCTCCTGATAACCCCCTGGCAAAGTTAGTTGCTTCTTCTGAGAACTATCTTTAATCCTTGTAATGTGTCTTCACCACAACACTAAGGTTATTTAGCAGGCTGCTCAGTTAGAATGGGTTTCTTATTGGCAGTTTGTTCAATACTTTTAATTTTCAGAACAATTAAATGGAAAGTAAAATGAATGAAATTTATATCTGCTGGCCAAATAAAACAAAAAGAAATGGTATATCTTATTAGCAATATTTGATCATCATACCTACAACTCTTTTCTGTAATATTCAGTACGTGTATCATATTATAAAATGAGTTATGGCTGTGTGTAATTCAGAAAGCCTATTCTTCTTTTCAATATGTCCAAACAAAGCTTTATTCTTAAGAAATGGGGAAGAGACTTACCAGTCTTCTCCTTTCTTCTTCTACTGCGATAAGTAGTCTTGCGAATTCTTTTAGTGACTGAGCTATTTAAAAGATAAATTTTTTTTAAAAAAGGCATTAACCTCTTTACATTGCCAGTATCTAATTACACAAGAATAAACATTACAATAAAGATACTCATAAATTTGTATATATTCTGTGGTTTTATGTTTCTATAAGCACAAGACAGTATATACAGTGGATTTCAATGACTAAAAGTTATAGATAAGAAATGGCTACAAACTGAAGCTTAGCACATATCAAGTATAATATTTTTTCTTCATAAGCACTAGGGGAATATAGTTTATAAATTTAATAAATAAAATGTACACATTAACAAGCAAAAGTATAGTACTGGAATCACTTCTAAATAAAATTTTTACAAATAATAAATTTATTAAATCTGAATGCACCATCTATAAGAAGCAATAAATCCAGTTCTATCTGGATGTATTATATGTAGTGAAAGTGAGTAAAAGCCACTCAGTCGTGTCTGACTCTTTGTGACTCCATGGCGTATTCAGTCCATGGAATTCTCCAGGCCAGAATACTGGAGTGGGCAGCCTTTCCATTCTCCAGGAGATCTTCCCAACCCAGGGATCAAACCCATGTCTCTCATATTGCAGGCAGATCCTTTACCAACTGAGTTTTCAGGGCTCATTATACTTAGTAGCAGCTAGTAATGCAAAGTCTCCCACTGATTTCTTTCTAGAAGCTCAACACATATAAATACTTAGAAATGGATTCTGTATTCTGTCTCGCTGTATTATTCTCATATCCAAGGTACTTTAGACCTTCGTTAGTCGGAGTGGTCAGAGGATGACCAGCTTTGGGAGCTTGTTGGAGATACAGACACTCAGACCTCATCCCAGAATCTACATTTTAAAAGGATCTCCAGGTGATCCCTTTATACATTAAGGCTGAGAATCATTACTTTAGAAAACTATCTGAAACTGTATTGCTGTGGTTTGCAAAGTATTCAGAAACTATGGAAGGACAAACAAAGAAATTTAAAAAGTGACAACAGCATATTCTTTAAAAATGCACAGTGCTGTGAAAGATGAATTCATCCACATTAACATGAATTATTAAGTAAAGTCAGAATGTTTGGAGTACAAAACTAACAAAGGAAATAGTGAATGCAAATTTTGTTTTGATTTAAGCTAGACCCTTCCCATCTATGTCTTTATTCCTTAGGCTCCCACCTCTTTCTTCATCCACACTAAGAGTGAAAATACCGTGAGACCAGAAGTTTAGTAATTCTGGCATAAAGTCTACAATAAAGGCAGGTGAGTAGTGATAATAAATCAAGAGTCTCATCAACAAAACTTATTGAATGCTTATAAGAATGCTTTCTATTCAAGAATTTAAAATTACAAACTTGGATTTTTTTCTTTCTCTCTTCTCAGAATTACTAGGTTTACATTAACTAAACTGGTTTGAAATGCTACCCCTATGATAACTTCACACTGTATTTTATTCAGTTACCAAGACAGATTAATCTGATAAACATAGGAATGGCCTTAGAGTTAAGTGTAACTTTTTTAAGTGTTTAGAAAATGTGATTTTAATTTCTGCAAAAATACCTTTAAATGTTATAATACAACCCAGTTTTGACAACAATAAGCTGAAGAGAAAAACACTTTATTAATACAAATAGATGATTTTAACTGGTGTGTGCAATAACATATTATATTTTTGTAACTTCAGTAAAAAACAAACAAAAAGTATCCAAACACTATCTGGCAACTATCTACTGCCAGTTGAAGATCTGTCGAAGAATCTGGAAAAACAAGCCCCATGAAAGTTTGGATGGTGAAAGGTAATGTTATTATGCCCACAGAGAAAGAAGCCAAGAGACACTGGAGGCAGCAGGCACTCCTGAAGTGAGAGGACAAGAGAAGATATAAACAGTGGTTCAAAGTCTGAAAAGAAGCACCTTTAACCCCAGATTTTTAACTCAATGCCTCCCAAACTTTTTAATAAGTATCAACAGAAATA
The DNA here is from genome assembly GCA_006410675.1 of Oreotragus oreotragus. Lineage (NCBI taxonomy): Eukaryota > Metazoa > Chordata > Mammalia > Artiodactyla > Bovidae > Oreotragus > Oreotragus oreotragus. Next base: position 445,957 of record SJYX01023526.1, on the reverse strand, counting down.
CAAAAACAAAGAACCTTACCCTCATATGCTTCTTTTTATCAAAAGCTATTGGGTTAACACACTCTGTTGAAACATGGGAACAAAACAAAAGCAAAGGATATGAATTCTAGCAAAAAAAAGGCAAATGAATTCTCAGGACAATACAAAGCTATTCCAGAACAATAGTTGTGCCAAACTTCCAGAGGCTTTTGTCTACACTGGAACAACAGGTTAGAAGCTCCAGGAAAGATCTCCAGAGAAAGAAAACAAAGAACTGATCAATATCCTGATACATCTAAATACAATGAGAAGAAATTTACATTCCTTTTTTTTTTTTTTTAAAAAAAAAAGAAAGAAAACTCAAAGGCAATTATAGTCAGAGGTCAAAAATATTCAGGGGGGAAACACTCTGGAAAGCTCCAAAGCTTGAATTTGCTGCGTGCAATGGCACGCCACTCCAGTACTCTTGCCTGGGAAATCCCATGGATGGAGGAGCCTGATAGGCTGCAGTCCATGGGGTCACTAACAGTCGGACATGACTGAGCAACTTCACTTTCACTTTTCACTTTCATGCATTGGAGAAGGAAATGGCAACCCACTCCAGTGTTCTTGCCTGGAGAATCCCAGGGACAGCGGAGCCTGGTGGGCTGCCGTCTATGGGGTCGCACAGAATCGGACACGACTGAAGCGGCTTAGCAGCAGTAGCAGCAAATGTTTACATAGCATCTACACTGTATTAGGCAGTATAAGGAACATACAGATGATTTAATATATATGGGATGGTATGCACAGGTTATATGCAAATATTATAAGATTTTATATAAAGGACTTGAGCAGTCAGAGAGTCTGGGATCCGGGGGTACCGGAACTAATCCCCTCCAAATACCAAGGAGCAACTGTACTGACTCCTGGGAAAGCAAAGTGATACAGCTAGCACTATCAAAATAGTTCAAATAACAGAGTTGTGAGTAATATGTACTAACTCACTGAAATATAAACACTGACAGAGTCATTAAGAACAGGATACCACAAAAACTGGTTAAAACCAACAAACTCCAAGAAGGTGGAAGATTTAGCTTTCAGAAGACCCTGCGCCTCATTATACATGCATTGTAGTGAATTAGCATGCTAAGTGACACACCCACAGGTGCCATGGCAGTTTTGAAGCCAAAAAGCGAGCAGTGGCCCAATTCCTGGAAGGCTCCACGCCCTCCCTCAAATAGTTAGAATAATCCTGCCCCTTTGTTAGCCTACGAAATTACCCAGCCTTATAAAACTAACCACTCCACATTTTGGGGTAATCCTGCCTTCTGAAACAGACCACATTCCGCCTGTGGAGTGTGCATCTCTCAAAGTAAATGTGCTTTCACCTAATTAAGGCTTGCTTTTGAAATTTTTCCTGATGGAAGCCAAGGACCCTCACTGGGCAGCCCGTCTCAGGGACCTGTCCAAGACCTGGGGCATGACCATCTTCTAGCACCCCATTCTCCTGCAATAGTCCTTCTGCGGAATTAGTGGCAGGGACTGGTAGAAATGGAGATTGCTCATTTTTATTAAGCTAAAAATAAATCTGTAACTTCTCAAACAAAATTGCAAATAAAAATGCCTTACTTCCCTACAGTGCCAACACCACCAGAGGGTACAGACCATGTATTATTAATCTTCTCAAAGGGTTAAATAAATATCTAGCACACTGAAGCCTATCAGCAGGTATTTTTGAAACACATGAGACAATAACTTAATGTTAGACTGGCAGGGGTACACTGTGTTTGTATTAGTTGCTCAGTCGTGTCCAACTCTATGAACCCCATAGACTGTGGCCACCAGGCTCCTCTGTCCATAGGATTCCCCAGGCAAGGATACTGGAGTGGATTGCCATGCTGTCTTCCAGGAGATCTTCCCAACCCAGGGACTGAATCTAAGTCTCCTGCATTGCAGGCAGACTCTTCATCATCTGAGCCACCAGTGATAAACCAGAAACTCTCAACTGGTCAACCCAGAAAACATTCACCACCCCACGTAGCATGCCCTAGTAGTCCTGGGGTATATTTCAGGATGAGGAACTCAGAAGTCCAAAGGCTTCCCCAAGGTAACTACTACTCAAAAATTGTGGAGTTGTCTTAAGTCAGATTTTGGTTACAAGAATCTGCCTGCAGTGCAGAAGCTCTGGATTCGATTCTTGCCTGGAGAATTCCGTGGAGAGAGGAGCCTGGCGAGCTCCAGTTCATAGGGTCACAAGGAGTCAGACATCATTGAGTGACTCACACACACAGATACACACACACAGACACACAGAGACACACAGACACACACACACACACACACACACACACACACACGGAAACTCAAGTTCTCAGTTTCCTGTTGTATTTCTACATCCAAACTTAATGACGGCATTTTATACTTTATTTGAGTGGTTTTCTGGTCTGCTTCCCTTATAAATACTATTTATAGACTTAGAACAATAACAGTGGATTATAATGAGAAAGTCGGAAGAGAAATCTTAACTTGCAAAAGCACACACATGTTTGGCTCCTCACAACAAAAACTACTCGCCTTCCAGCAGTTTTCTGGGTCTGCCCCAATTTGACAATAACTTCTGCTCCCTCTTTTTCTTCAGTTGATTTTTCCAGGGAAATGACTTCATAAAAATTAACCTAAGGTTGTTCTCTTTAAAGATTATAGTACTAGTTCTATAAAATCAAAGTGTTTCTTGGTCCAAATGAAGCTTTCAGGTTCACCTTTTGTTCTGTAAGACAATCAACAGCCCAGGAATACTAAATATTAGTAATTTATTTCATGAATTAGGGGCAGAGGCCAACTAATTTTTAAACCTATATCTAATGTTTTCCCTAAATCTTTAGATTTATGATGTTGAAGTATCACATTAGCTGTTTACTAAGCACAATATACCACAGAATAAAAGCAGGAATTAATAATCCTATAAGGCAAGAATAAAACAATTCAAAGTATTATCACGTAAACTGGGTTGTAGGAGAAGGGCTAATGGATAGCCACTCACTTGCCTGCCCCACTCTGAAAGTCTAACAGGTACCTCTGACACAAATCAGGCAGATCCAAGCTGCCCAGTGTACCCCAGCAACAATCTAGATATTAGAAGCCAGTTATTAGAATCTCCAATGCATGGGACCCACAAATGCCTTAAGCGACCATGAAAAGAAACCTTCTCCACCAGGCCCTGGGCACAACACATATACAAAATGACTCTTCCAACACTCATCACAGGGTCTTATACAAAATGGCTACTGATTTTGTAACTGCTTGAGCCACGGTTTTCTAAAATTTTACTTAAGCAAAATCTGAAAAAAAATTTTATTACATGCAAATTTCTGATACCCAGATACCTTCTCTTTTAATAAGTTACTTGTGATGCTCCATATTTTATTAATTTAATATCCACATAAATAAAAAACACTACATTATCTGATTTAGGAGGTTCAAACTAACACTGATTATAACAGCTGGTCCTGTGATGCAGTGGTAAAGAATCCGCTTGCCAACGCAGGAGACTCAAGAGACCAGGGTTCAGTCACTGGGTTGGGAAGATCCTCTGAAGGAAATGCAACCCACTGCAGTGTTCTTGCCTGGGAAATCCCATGGTGAGAGGAGCCTGGCAGGCTACGGTCCATGGGGTAGCAAAGAGTCAGACGTGACTGACCAACTGAGCACACACACCTGCAATGACAGATTCTGACCATACCAAGGTGGTATGACAGGAGTTTGATTTAGTGAGAGCCATATTCCAAAAACAATACTTAATACACAGTGGGCTTTCGACAGATGGACTTAAGGAAACATTCCCACCAGCTATTTTCTCTGTAAGGAGAAACATACCAACTTATTCTAGGCTATTATGAAAAGAATAGGCCAGAGACTGAAAAATTATGTTAGCTATTCACATTCTTGCCACCTGCATGAAGCTTTCCTGGCTGTATTCACCAGTAATAATCTTTCCCCTTCCTGACCATCTGGACTATGAGATTACTGGAAAGCAATCAAAATATAGCTTTATATATAAAATTTAACTTCCAAAAAATTACTGAGGTCAAGAACACTGCTACAGGTTTTCTTTTTATATCTACAATGACATATTGAAAAAACACTTTTGGAACAAAAGAAATCTATTACTCAGATGCATTTATGACAGTCCCAAGAGCATAAACATTCACAAAGATAACAGCTGAATTATACCTAGATGGTGAAGAAGTGTGATAATGGCTTCTATATTTACTAATACCATAAATACTGAAACATTTATGAACTATCTAAAATACCTATTTCCTAACATTCTTTTCAACAAGCTTAAATTCATCCTACTATTTTCAACTGTGGAAAATCTGTTCAGAGTCTGGGAGTAAGAATGAGTGAGAATAAGGAAAATAAGTCCATGTTCATTGTTGATATAAACTCTATTACCTTAAAAACTAAGCATTATATTCTTTTAAATACTTTAACAACTTAACAGGTTGGGCCTTACAGATTTCACAACTAGAAGAAATAAAAAAGAATATCTCTTCTGCATCTAACTAACATTTATATTATAGTTAGACAATGATGTGCTAAGTATTTCTTCTAGGAGCCTTTCCTCAAACCTAAACAACATAAACACATACTCAAAAACAAACAAACAAACAAACAAGAACAGATCACAAATTCAGTAACATACAGAATTATGTCCACAAACACATTTTTCTCACTTTTTAGAGTGAGCAAATCACTTATGAAGTTCAGATATGCTGATGAATAGAGGGAACTGGGTTAGCTGTAGGATTTAGACTTGGATAAACCAAAACGAAAACATGAAAACCTGTAAAAGTCTATAAAAGTCAGACTGAACCAATGCAACCTCATTTTGTAATCCACATGATGCCCTTGACTTTTATATTTAGGTGTGAGTGGGTTCTGTCAAGTTTTTTCTCTGGGACTGACTTTTCATGAAAAATAGTAGCAAGGCAGTAAAACATCAGTACTGAACCGAGGTTGTGAGCCAAAGCTGGTGAATCCATCATATGCTTCTGGGCCACATGGAGAAAAATTAGAGCAGAATCAACCTAGATAGCCAAGGGACCCCAGCACTACACAAGCATGCAATGATATAACAAGGTATCACATCAGCAGTTCACAGCTGGAACTCTCACTGAGGGAGTTTTCATTGTTTGAACACTAAAAAGATCAAAGGTAGCATACTGGCTGAAGTAGCCAATAGAAAGTTTTCTTGGTTCAGGAATAATTTAACCCATAACCAGAGCAGGCAGCCTGGTCAGTCTGTGGTATGTCTGAATAATAAATACCGTGTCTGCAAAACAGACAGAGTGATATAAAAAATGACAACAATTCTCCCACCAGATATTGCAAGTCTTTGGTAACAATTAATATCCCTACTGATGGGCTGTCCACTCTGTCTGCAATACTGGCATTATTTGCAACCACAAACTCTAGCTATTCTTTTCTAAAAGCCGCACATCAAATAAGATTTTTCCACTCCATTTGTGGCTTCAAGCTCCATGGATGCCTAGTTGCAAAGTCAATAAATTGCTTCCCAAACCAACAGAAAAAAAAAGTCACAGGCCCGCTGTGGAATTCTGGCAGGTCACAATAATAAACACCAGTACTCAGAGCAACTGATCTTTTTTCTTGCACTTCACAGGCCTGTAGAATCCAAGGTCTCACAAGCACATTTAGTTCTCTTTGAGGTAACTGAACTAGGTTATCCACAATGTCCCCAGGTTANGCCACCTGATGCAAACAGCCAAATCATTGGAAAAGACCCTGATGCTGGGAAAGACTGAAGGCAAAAGGAGAAGGGGACAGCAGAAGATGAGATGGTTAGACAGCATCATCGGCTCAATGCACATAAGTCTGAGCAAACTCTGAAAGACAGTGGAGGACAGAGTAGCCCGGAGTGCTGCAGTCCATGGAGTCGCAAAGAGTCGAACACAACTTAGTGATTAAACAACGAGTGATGAGAAATTGCCTCTCTCAGATAAAGCCAATCAAATTTGAGCCTTGGTTGTAGCTTTCAGTCTACAGAGACAAAATAATTTTCTCAATAAAAGAAGACATTTCAGGAAAGAAATTACTACATCAAATGTATTTAGGGGGTTTCCTTGATGGTCCAGTGATTAAGATTCCATAGCTTCATTGCTGTAGTTTGGGTTCAAGGTTGGTTGGAGAACTAAGATCCCACATGCCACATGTCGTGGCCCAAAAAAGAAGTTTTAAAAATGTTTTTAAACAATTTTTAGAATCAGTGTTAAAGACCTTCCGATGTCATGTATGGGCCAGTGAGTACAAGATTAAATGCTGAGTGAACAAGAGCTCAACTATGCATTTGCATCTCTTACATATGCCTTTCAGTTTTGTGGAAGCAAAAGATGACTTTGTGAAAAATAGTTCACTAAAGCCATCCCATTTAGCATGGCATATAAGATACAGACTGTTCCCAGTGAACTTATCATAGACGGCGGCCATCCAACATCACTGCCGCAGGACTAGCTCGGTCTCATCTGATTTGTCATGTGTATCCATCTTTCACAATACCCCAGAACAAGAGAGTGGAAGCCTAGATTTTGACCTCTTCAGCTGGACTAGTAGTGGATGGCATTCCAAGAGCTTTGACTATGAAATCCACTAAAGAATGTGAATCCTCCCACTTTTATGTGGTACCCAGGGCCCGCCTGCTCAGTTGCTTCAGTCATGTCCAGCTCTTTGAGACTCATGGACTGTGGCCCATAAGGCTCCCCTGTCCATGGGATTCTCCCAGCAAGAACACCAGAGTGGGTTGCCATTTCCTCCTCCAATATGAGGTA
>SJYX01023526.1:381297-435704 GCA_006410675.1 Oreotragus oreotragus | reverse complement strand
CATAAGGGTGGTGTCATCTGCATATCTGAGGTTATTGATATTTCTCCCAGCAATCTTGATTCCAGCTTGTGCTTCTTCCAGCCCAGTGTTTCTCATGATGTACTCTGCACAGAAGTTAAATAAGCAGGGTGACAATATACAGCCTTGATGTACTCCTTTTCCTATTTAGAACCAGTCTGATGTTCCATGTCCAGTTCTAACTGTTGCTTCCTGACCTGCATATAGGTTTCTCAAGAGGCAGGTCAGATGGTCTGGTATTCCCATCTCTCTCAGAATTTTCCACAGTTTATTGAGATCCACACAGTCAAAGGCTTTGGCATAGTCAATAAAGCAGAAATAGATGTTTTTCTGGAACTCTCTTGCTTTTTCGATGATCCAGCGGATGCTGGCAGTTTGGTCTCTGCCTTTTCTAAAACCAGCTTGAACATCTGGAAGTTCACGGTTCATGTATTGCTGAAGCCTGGCTTGGAGAATTTTGAGCATTACTTTTCTAGCGTGTGAGATGAGTGCAATTGTGTGGTACTTGGAGCATTCTTTGGCATTGCCTTTCTTTGAGAATGGAATGAAAACTGACCTTTTCCAGTCATGTGGCCGCTGCTGAGTTTTCCAAATTTGCTGGCATATTGAGTGCAGCACTTTCACAGCATCATCTTTCAGGATTTGAAATAGCTCAACTGGAATTCCATCACCTCCACTAGCTTTGTCCGTAGTGATGTTTTCTAAGGCCCACTTGACTTCACATTCCAGGATGTCTGGCTCTAGATGAGTGATCACACCATCATAATTATCTGGGTCATGAAGCTCTTTTTTGTATAGTTCTTCTGTGTATTCTTGCCACCTCTTCTTAATATCTTCTGCTTCATAGTAGATATCATTTTAGTAATAAGAAATTACTATCACTGCATAATTTTCTAATTAAGTATTAAAGAATAGGAAGAAATGCAGAGCCTGCAAATGCAAACAGTTATAAAATTAAACTTTTATCTAGTTGACCAGGGACTCTGCACAGAGTTAGGAGCTGCCTTGTCCCTGCTTCTTCACTTGCTCCATTCTTCCATCAGCTGAGCTATCAGCCATCTGGGCAGTACGCGGATGCCAATGCAGATGCCGAACCGGCTCAAGGGCAGAATCCTCACTTTGGAATCCACTGGCTTAATATCAAGTGATTGCTTCCTGCTTTCTCTTGTTCCTGTTGATCCTCTAAGAGTACTCAGATTTTTGCAGGGGTTATAACCAGTAATACAGTCTCCTTTTAAAGTCCCGACTCCTGATCCTAGCACCTCCCTCCACACTTGGGTTCACACATTCCTCGGGTCCCCAGGCACTAACCTCTGGTAGACTTTGATTGATCAATATGGGTCCCAACATTAACTGCCACTGCACCTTTGGGCTGAGATTCAAAATTTGTGGCCAAACTGTTCATCTTTCACTCTTTTCTGGTTTAACCAGATACACAGTCTGGCTTCTCTTTTCCTCACTGGTTTAACAACTAGACTGAAAATAACTATATTTCCTGTAAACCAGGGGCTTCACCCACAAACGAAAGCTATTGCTGCTACTACTGTTATTGATTGTTAAGATAACGACTAAAATACAGGAGAATTATGATGCCAAGAAGAAAGTCACAGTGGATGCACAGAAATAATTCTAGACTATAGGTCTAGTGATTTTTCTTCATACAGTCTCTCTGAACAGGAACAGGACTTTTTAGTAAGATCTGCTTTAAAACTGTCAAACTACCAGGAGCTTGAGAATTCTAATATTTTCTCTCTATACAGACAGAAAGATGATGTAGATATATAGACAGGGTTTGTTATTTCATATAACAAGATATAAAGTAAATAACATTTAGATATAAAGCAAATAATAATTAGATATAAAGTAAATAATAATTCACATAAGTCCAAGTTTTGGCAAATAAATACATACAAATACAGAAATGCAGCCTTTCACTTTTACACAATTCCAAAATTTGATTCCAGCTGCCTTCTCTCACGACTTCATCACACTACTCATTTCTCCAAATTAATTTCATCTGATTCTTAGTTAAGATTTTTTTTTTTTAACTAGAGATTTTGTGTTGATACAGTATACATTATTGTGCATAAGATGGTCTGTAAGTCACATATTCATTAGTTTTCTTTCCAGGCACACATGTTAGTTAAAAAACGAAGAACTGTGCAATTCTGATGTTACTTTGTTTTAGCTCTTGTTTTGTGGTGTTTGACCTGTTTCCCAAAGCCAAAACAACCCCCAATTCAGAAAGCATTTTCCTAAGACGTAGACCACTCCCATTTTGGAATGCCTCTTCCAAGAGGTAGAGATGCTACATAAACTGGGTCATTGAATGGAGCTAATGACGGGCAGAGCTGAACTCAATGATATGAGGTACGGAAGTCAGAGTTATCTTCATTTTGCACACGAGGAAAGGGGCAATCAGCTGGCGTAGTTTGCCCGATGATATCACAGTTAGTAAGTGGAGAAGCAAGTATTCAGTTCTGACTGTTTGATTCCAAAGTCTGTTCTCCTCCAGCAAATCATTATTGCCAAAGGACCTAAGTGGATAAAAGGCAGTGCCAGCCTACTACCCAGCTATATTACAGGAAATAACAGGCTTATCATCTCTAAAGGCAAACAGAGCCAGAGCTATTCGTGCTCAGAGGATAATCAGGCGCCAAGTATCCTGGCTTAAAGGGAACAGTCAGCAACTTGTTGCTGACAAACAAGCACTTACACCAAGTACCCCCTCTAATCCTTACTGCCGTCAGGAACTGACCTCCTAACACTCCTTCACATTCCACAAAGCTTCGAGCACCCCCATCCTCCTCCTCTGCACCCAACCTCCCGCCACCACCTACTGAAGCTTCAGACATCTGCATCCTCGTCCAATATGCAATCTCTCTCTTCCACAACCTCTTAACCCCCAATGACCTTCTCGCTTCTGTCATTTACACACCCACAAGAACATGAAGAGGTCAAGCGATCTAACCCCTCTGCTTCCTGGCAGTCTTTTTCTTCAACTCTAGTTTACTCATAATCTTATTTCCCACAGTGGCTATCTAAGAAGAATGTTCTCCTTTCTCAAGAACCCAGCCCCAAATTTCCCTCGCTCACACCAGATGGCCTGACCTCCTGCTTCTCTGATCAACACTGTCTCCATTCATTCTCCTCAACTTGCCTGTCTCAAAGGAGGGGCCCTCTTCCTCTTGAAAGTTTACAGCTCTCCATCAAGCCTCCGGTCCCACCCTTTTCCATCTCCAGCTATACTTTTCTGTCTCCCTATCTCTGATTTTCCCGCCATCACCCTTCTCTCCTCACAAGCTATTTTTCCTTCTCCTAGTCCCAAACTGACTCCGGGTGAAGCCCATCCTCACGTAGGAGAAAGAGCTGGAAGACAGGGCTGGGGAAACAGGAGACTGGGTACCCACACCAGCATGGTGCACGGCTATTTCATCCTCAAAACACCCTAGGAGGCACTCACAACTAAAACTCCCAGATCTTCTACAGCCATTCGCCTGTTTTTCAAATATTAAACTGACATATCCAGGTTAAATAGTATGCAAGGTCATGGAGCTAATGACTTGCACAGCTGAACTTTAAACTCAGATTAGCTCACCTGAAACTTACACAATGTCCCTCTACTCGAGGCAGAGTCCCACAACACCACCTCACTGTTCTAAATTTAACAAATCCAATTATACATCCTCGGAATTTCCATTAGGAATTTTGTCTGAATCTCAAAACTTAACTTGTACCAAAACTTAACTCATAATTCTGCTCCACCCCCAGGAACACTGGCCACATACAAATATATAAATGGACACAACTCTCGTGTAATTCAAGTGATGGATTATCCTCAGTCCTTCCTGCCACACATTCCATCACCAAAGGCTGCTGCTCTCTCTCCTCTATGCTTCCCCAACCCCACGTAAGGGAACCACTTCATCTCTGCACTGCTACTACAACAGCCTAGTTACTGGTTTTCCAGCTCCTACAGCTCCAACTCACCATATGCACTAATGGTGAGAATAAAATTCCTAAAGTGCACCTTTGATTATGTCATTATCCAACTCAAAAGCTGAATGAGTGAATCAAGTCCAAAGTGCTGAGGCTTCAAATGATTTGAGGCTTCCATGACACGGCCATACCAGTACCTTTCCAATTATGTTACCCTGAGATGTCACTACTTCTAATTTCTAACTTAGGACTTTGAAACTACTAACATTCCTATAGTATCCCACTTTCACGTCTTTCCTTTAATACACATATCCTAAACTGTCCCTTACCTAGACATTAGGACCCAGTTCAAATATCACCTTCTTTCCAAGCATCTTCTGATGTCCCTTTTTCCAGCCTGGGATCTCACAGCATTTCTGCTACTATTATACCTAAAGCACTCAGCACATTCTCTTGAGTATTACACTGATTGTATCACAAAGCTATTTTTAGACCCCCTTCTATTTTCTAAGCTTAATAAGGATATAGGAAGATCCTATTCATGTTTGTATTTTCTTCGCATTCAGAAATAGTGTTAGTAGGGAATTTTAAAGAATCCAACATCTATCTGAACACAAACTAAGTCACATCTTACATGTGATTTTAATTTGAAAAGCTGATTGTGTTTTTCATCCCCGGGGAATCTGCACAGCATCTACACTAGCCCGTGAACACTGTCTCTCATTCTAAAATAGATAGGCAGTTAGGTAGATATTTTGTCTGCATAAGCCAAAACATTTTTTAGGTTTTGAAGGAAAATGGAGCAACAAATGACCAGGTTTCCCCACAGACACATGGCTTCTACGGCCCCAGTGGCTCCAATGGCAAAATGCTGGTCATCAGGGGTCTGGTGACCCACGGAGCACACCTCTGGAACAGACTTCTTCCCAGTTTTAGTACCTTCCCCAGCTGTGCCTTCCTTCCTCGGTACAAAGCTCACATATATTGTTTAGAGTAGTGGTTTCCATAGGCTACATAAAACAGTAAGTATCTCCATAAAATGAAAAGCTCCTAAACTCTCAACTCGGGATTCTACCGAGTTCACATCTGGGGGTGGAGCTCAAGAATCAACATTTTAAGGCTCCCCATAGGTGACTCTGATGGTAGGCAGCTGACAATTGTTGACTTTGGTGGGTTGGGAGAGGAAGGCATGCTTTGGATGAGGAATTAAAGCAGTATATACATATGTATGTGTGTGTGTAATTTTTTAAACTGAGGTTTGTAACACTGTCCTTGAGAGCATATCTCTACTTTCAATGGCAGAAGTAGACTCGTAGCCCTCACTGTCCTGGAGGACACACACACTATGTCTGAGTCCTAAGACTCGGGAAGGCCCCAAGCCTCCTCTCCCTACAGCCCTCCAACCATGACTCAGCATCCATCCTGAATTCTCCCAATGACTGGGAGATTACTCTGAATTAGCTCTTGTCCCAGCCACATATTCCTTGATAACTATGTAGGGTGAGCTTTTCTTTCCTTTACAGGCCTGTTATTTAACTGCTTCCTTGCTTTCTTCCTCCCTCAACCCAAACCTGTGTCCATTGCTCCCTGTTGTCCCTGCCTTTTGTCAGTGAGTTTTCCATTAGTCTCTAAGCGCCCATGCCCCGCCTTCTAACTCACTTATTTCAGATAGAGCCTTCAGGACTGTTGCTTGTCTGGTCCAAACCTCTTATGTCAGAACTGAACTGTAACTTTTATGATTTCATTCACATTTAGAAAGGTTCTTTATTGGTCTATTAAAAAATGCTGATGAAGGCAATCTCTGACTCAACTCTGAACTGGCCAAGACTTCTGTGCTATAATTTATCACATATACTCAGTTCAGAATTAACCTCTTATAAAGGCAGCTTCAATCAAGCCTGAAGTGTCTCCTGAGGACATGCAAACTAAACTTGAGACTATGTGGCTAAGCCCTCTGTGATATTCTCTGAAAACCAGTCCTTGTACTCCAGCTAGGAAGGCACCTTTATGTCTTTTGCACCAATTGGTTCAAATCTAGAAACAGGTCAATGCTCACATGGTCATGCAAATTTTATTGATCAGACAGGGAATGGAGGGTAAAATGAGGCAGTTTACAGTAAAATCACTCTTAAAATTAGGTACCTATATATTAATAATACTGAAGAAAACTTTTAAGCAATCTCCTTTCTTTTTCTATCTCTACAGCACTTATGGTCGAACAATATATAATAAAGTCACATATTTTATCATCTAACTCCTCCAACAAACGGCAAACCCATTAGGGTGGGAATGTTTTCTTTTTCTCTTTTGCATATTGATGGGTCTCCAGTGCCCAAACAGTGTCTAACAAATCACACGTGCTTTACTGAATGAATAGCCAAGTAAACTAACAGTCAAAGTGCATTACCTAGGAGACAGGCAATCAAAGTTCTAATACTTGTGTGACTTTATAAAATCATTTCGCCTAAGTCAACATGAAAAGACCCTGATGCTGGGAAAGATTGAGGGCAGGAGGAGAAGGGAAAGACAAAAGATGAGATGGTTGGATGGCATCACCGACTCAATAGACATGGTTTTGGGTGGACTCTGGGAGTTGGTGATGGACAGGGAGGCCTGGCGTGCTGCGGTTCATGGGGTCGCAAAGAGTCAGACATGACTGAGTGACTGAACTGAACAGAAATCAACATGACAGATTTAGCTCTCATATTCTCCAAAGTCTCTTTCTACTCTAAGATACTAAGCTTGGGATCCTAAGAAACCAAGCTAACATTTCTGTTAGAAGTAGTGTTTTCTGAAAATTAAAAAAAAAAAAAAAAAAAATAGCTTGTGCAACTTCCCACTCTCACATGTACATAAAGAAAGTACAAGAATTATCCTGGAACTAAAGAAATGAAGCTCCCAAATAGAAAAGTATAAACTACTCCACACCAAGAAGATAACTGTGACACAATACTGTCTTCAAAAGCTGTTTTCAAAGTGGATACAGAATTTACACAGTGGATAAACTCTATTAAGCAGAGCAGAAATTTAACCAACAGAAGTGCAAATTACGCACCTGCCATACACATGGGCCATGGCTTACCTTTCTGATACCTGATATTTACTGACATGCAATAAAACATATTTCTGTTATTATGCAAAAAATTATGATGAAAATGTCATCAAGAGTATGGCTTCCTTCAGACTTAAAAGTATAAACTAATCATATGATTCCAAGGTCATTTTACCAAGGCCATTTTATTCATACTTAAAAGAAACATACTCCAAAGGCAGTTCTGTGATTCAGTGCAAGTGCGTTAAAACAAACCAACCACGTATTCACATTGTTAAGCTATAAAGCCAAGCTTCCCATGCCCTATCTTTGTTATCGAGTCCAAAGTCGCTCTGCTTGCTGCAAGACAGGCCAATAAACTGGAAACAAAGTAGTGGGGCAACAGATAATGACTTTATTCAGAAAGTCAGCAGACCGACAAGATGGTAGACTGGGATCAAAAAGTAACCATCTTATCCAGGTCTGGATGCCAGTGTCTTTTATAGAAAAGAGAGGGAAGGAGGTAAGGAAGAAAAGTAAAAAGGGCATTAATTGTGCAAATATCTCCTGGACTGGGCAGACTTGGAATAGGGATGTGTTAAGCTCTTCTTTCTCACAGCCTTTCAGCAGTGGACAGGGTCAGGCTAGTTCCCTGAACAAAGGCACTTCACCATTCAGGCAGAGGGGCATGGTTCCCTGAGGCTGGACATTATGTATAGACAGCATAATAAAAGCAACAGGAAGCAACATGGAGTCATAGTTGCTTTTTGCCTGTAACATTTTCTCCTGTGCATAAATCCACAGAAGTGGCCAAGTACAACACTGTAAGAAAGTTCATCTGGGGCAGCCTTCTTAAATGTTCCGTAAGGCAGTCAGAGTAATCTTTTTAAATACAAATACAATGTCATTTCTCTGATTAATGCCAAGCAATGGCCTCCTAGCTCTTGTCTACCTGCCCATAACCTTCAAAAAACATAACCTTTTTTCCCCCTCGGCTGTCACCTTTCCTTCCCTACGCCTTCATTCATCTCTTCGCTAAAGTGTTCATCCTATTCCCCTTTAGCTACTTTAAAACTGATTTAAACATCACTTTTCTAAAATGGTTTTCCTTCATCTTACTACTCACCTAACCAGACTTCACTCTGTCACTCAGTCATGTCCAACTCTTCACAACCCCATGGATTGCAGCACATCAGGCCTCCCTGTCCATCACCAACTCTCAGAGCTTGCTCAAACTCATGTCCATCAAGTCAGTGATGCCATACAACCATCTCATCCTCTGTTGTCCCCTTCTCCACCAGCCTTCAATCTTTCTCAGCATCAGGGTCTTTTCCAAGGAGTCAGTTCTTCACATCAAGTGGCCAAAGTATTGGAGCATCAGATCAGTCCTTCCAATTCAGGACTGATTACCTTTAGGATTGACTGGTTTGATCTTCTTTGCAGTCCAGGGGACTTTCAAAAGTCTTCTCCAACACCACAGTTCAAAAGCATCAATTCTTTGGCGCTCAGCTTTCTTTATAGTCCAACTCTCATATCTATACGTGACTACTGGAAAAAAATAGCTCTGTCTCGACAGACCTTTGTTGGCAAAGTAATGCCTCTGCTTTTTAATATGCTGTCTAGGTGTGTCATAGCTTTTCTTCCAAGTAGCAAGAGTCTTTTAACTTCATGGCTGCAGTCACCATCTATTTCCCCATCTATTCACCATGAAGTGATGGCACCGGATGTCATGATCTTAGTTTTTGAATGTTGAGTTTCAAGGCAGCTTTTTCACTCTCCTCTTTCACTTTCAGCCTTGGTCTATCTTAAATATGTTCTCTTAGCATAATGTATTTTGCATTTATAGCATTCGACACAATAGCAACTGAACTATAACTGGTATTTAATGCTGGTCACCCAAGGAAAGGGTTTCCCAGATGTCTCACCAAAGCATGTGACTTAAAAGACATGAGTTTGATCCCTGGGTCGGGAAGATCCCCTGGAGAAGGAAATGGCAACCCACTCCAGTACTCTCACCATGAGAATCCCATGGACAGAGGGACCTGCAGACTACAGCACACAGGACGGCACACAGTCAGATTCAATTTAAGCAACTTAGAATGCACACATGCATCCAATGAAAACAAATACAAACTACTTAAGCCATAGATGGTAACTTAGATGTGGTTAGCACTTGAATATCTAGATAATAAATAAGTTTCATCAATAGGAAACAGAAGCATAAACAGGTCAAAAAGAATGGAAGAAAGCTACAATATCAAGTTTCGTACTCTAATCTCTGGTTCTTTGGCTGGTTAAAATAACCAGCTAAGGCTGAAAATGGAGTCAGCTGTGCAAAACTCCACAAAGCCAAAGCAAAAACAAGCCCAGGGGTGGATGTGACTGGTGATGAAAGTAAAGTCCTATGCTGAAAAGAACAATATTGCATAGGAACCTGGAATGTTAGGTCCATGATTCAGGGTAAATTGGAAGTGGTCAATTAGGAGATGGCAAGAGTGAACATTGACATGCTAGGAGTCAGTGAACTAAAATGGACTGGAATGGACAAATTTAACTTAGGTGACCATGTAGGCAATAATCCTTCAGAAGAAACTGAGTAGCCATCATCGTCAACAAAAGAGTCCAAAATGCAATATTTGGGTGCAATCTCAAAAACAAAGGAATGATCACTCTTTGTTTCCAAGACAGACCATTCGATGTCATGGTAATCCAAGTCTATGCCCCAACCAGTAATGCTGAAGAAGCTCAAGTTGAACAGTTCTATGAAGACCTATAAGACCTTTTAGAACTAACACCCAAAAAAGATGTCCTTTTCATTTTAGGGGACTAGAACGGAAAAGTAGGAAGTCAAAAGATACCTGGAGTAACAAGCAAATTTGGCCTTGGAGTACAAAAGGAAGCAGGGCAAAGGCTAACAGATTTGCCAAGAGAACACACTGGTCATAGCAAACATCCTCTTCCAACTACACAAGAGAAGACGCTACACATGGACATCACCAGATGGTCAACACTGAAATCAGACTGATTATATTCTTTGCAGTCAAAGATGGAGAAGCTCTATACAGTCAGCAACAAGAAGACCGGGAGCTGACTATGGCTCAGATCATGAATTCCTTATTGCCAAATTCAGACTTAAATTGAAAAAAGTAGGGAAAACCACTCTGACCTAAATCAAATCCCTTACAATTATATAGTGGAAGTGACAAATAGATTCAAGGGATTAGATCTGATAGACAGAGTGCCTTAAGAAGTATGGACAGAGGTTCGTGACACTGTATAGGAGGCAGCAATCAAGACAATCCCCAAGGGGAAAAAAATGCAAAAGGCAAAATAGTTGTCTGAGGAGGCCTTACAAACAGCTGAGAAAAGAAGAGAGGCAAAAGGCAAAGGAGAAAAGGAAAGAGATAACTATTTGAATGCAGAGTTCCAAAGAATAGCAAGGAGGGATAAGGAAGCCTTCCTCAGTGATCAACACAAAGATAAAGTGATCAATGCAAACAATAGAATGGGAAAGACTAGAGATCTCTTCAAGAAAATTGGAAAAGAAAAAAAATTTAAAAAAAAAAAGAAACAAAAAAAAAAAAAAAAGAAAATTGGAGATACCAAGGGAACATTTCATGCAAAGATGAGGATAATAAAGGACAGAAACAGTAAGGACCTAATGGAAGCAGAAGATATTAATAGGTTGCAAGAATATACAGAACTATACAGAAAAGGTCTTAATGACCCAGATAACCAGGATGGTGTGATCATGCACCTAGAACCAGACATCCTGGAGTATGAAGTCAAGTGGCCTTTAGGAAGCATCACTACGAACAAAGCCAGTGGAGGTGAAAATTCCAATTGAGCTATTTGAAATCCTAAAAGATGATGCTGTGAAAGTGCTGTATTCAATACGCCAACAAATTTGGAAAACTCAGCAGTGGCCACAGGACTGGAAAAAGTCAGTTTTCATTCCAATCCCAAAGAAAGGCAATCCCAAAGAATGTTCAAACTACTGCACAATTTCACTCATCTCACGTGCTAGCCAAGTCATGCTCAAAATTCTCCAAGCCAGGCTTCAACAATACATGAACCGTGAACTTCCAGATGTTCAAGCTGGATTTAGAAAAGGCAGAGGAACCAGAGACCAAATTGCCAGCATCTGCTGGATCACAGAAAAACCAACAGATTTCCAGAAAAACACCTACTTCCACTTTATTGACTACACCAAAGCCATTTACTATGTAGATCACAGCAAACTGTGAAAAATTCTTCATGAGATGGAAATACCAGTCCACCTTAACCTACCTCCTAAGAAACCCATATGCAGGTCAAGAAGCAACAGTTAGAACTAGACCTGGAACAACAGACTGGTCCCAAATTTGGAAAGGAGTATGTGAAGGCTGTATATTGTCATCCTGCTTATTTAACTTCTATGCCAGAGTACATCATGCAAAATGTCAGGCTGGATGAAGCATAAGCTGGAATCAAGATTGCTGGGAGAAATATCAATAACCCCAGATATACAGATGACACCACCCTCATGGCAGAAAGTGAAGAGGAACTAAAGAGCCTCTAGATGAAAGTGAAAGAGCAGAGAGAAAAAGTTGGCTTACAACTCAACATTCAGAAAACTAAGATCATGGCATCCGGTCCCATTACTCTATAGTAAAGAGACGGAGAAACAATGGAAACAGTGAGAGGCTTTATTTTGGGGGGTTCCAAAATCACTGCAGACGGTGACTGCAGGCATGAAATTAAAAGACACTTGCTCCTTAGAAGAAAAGCTATGTCACCTAGACAACATATTAAAAAGCATAGACATCATTTTGCCAACAAATGTCTGTCTAGTCAAAGCTAAGGTTTTTCCAGTGGTCGTGTATGGATATGAGAGTTGGACTATAAAGTTGAGCACCAAAGAATTGATGCTTTTGAACTGTAGTGTTGGAAAAGACTCTTGACAGTCCCTTGGACTACAAGGAGATCAAACCAGTCAATCCTAAAGGAAATCTGTCCTGAATATTCACTGGAAGGACTGAGGCTGAAACTGAAAGTCCAATACTTTGCCCACCTGATGTGAAGAACTGACTCTTTGGAAAAGACCCTGATGCTGGGAAAGATTGAAGGCAGGAGGAGAAGGGGATGACAAAAGACAAGATGGTTGGATGGCATCAACGACTTGACAGACATGAGTTTGAGCAAGCTTCTGGAGAAGGAAATGGCAACCCACTCCAGTATTCTTGCCTGGAAAATCCCATAGACAGAAGAACCTGGTAGGCTACAGTCCACAGGGTGCAAAGAGCCGGACATGACTGAGCGACTTCACTTCTATCTTTCTTTTGGGAGTTGGTGATGGACAGGGAAGCCTGTTGTCCTGCAGTCCATGGGGTCCCAAAGAGTCAGACATGACTGAGTGACTGAACTGTGCTAACTGTGCAAAACTCCACATCAGCAAGCCAAAAAAAAGTTTCCACACTGGCTCTCCCAAAAAATAAGGCCTAGGTGAACCAATCACCCTGGCTTGCTCAGCACAAGTTACTTACCAATTTCTAAAAATTTCCTTTGCTCCATATAAAGAAACTTTTGTGTGTGCATGCTAAGTCATGTACGACTTTTTGCAGTCCCATGGACAGTAGCCCACCAGGCTCCTCTGTCTAGGGAATTTTCCAGGTAAGAATTGGAATGGGGTGCCACTTCCTCCTCCAGGGGATCTTCCTGAACCAGGGACACATCTCTTGTGTCTCCTGCACTGGCAGGTGGATTCCTTACCACTGCACCACCTAGGAAGCCCCCTACATGAAGAAAGTAATCAGCAAACCTGTAATCACCCTGAAATAAGCCTTTTTTATTTATTTTTTTTTTTTACTTTATTTTACTTTACAGTACTGTATTGGATTGTCCTCTAAAGAAAAGATACTGCTCCCAGTTTATCCCTTAGTCTGTACACTCCATGAGGGCAAAAGCTCTGACTACTCTTTCACTACCAGGTCACTGGGGATGGGCACAGAGCTGCTGACCTAACAGGTAGTCAGCAAACATTGAATAAACTAAAGAATATTAAAACCTTTAGCTCTGGCCCCAATATTTACAAATATTAAGATATTTGTTCCAAATCATTCTCAATTATATGCAAAAGCTGCATATATGTCTGTGCTATATTTGTGAATAAATACAGTTGACTCTGTATCCACGGGTTCAGCACCTTCAGTCAGATTCAACCAACTGTGAACTGAACATATTTGAGGATAAAAAAAATTCAAAATTTTTCAATAAGCAAAACCTGAATTTACCACTTGCTGGCACCTATCTATACAGCACTTACATCAAAATTACAACTACTTGCGTAGTGTTTATATTGTGTTAGGTGTTGTAACTAAACTAGAGATAACAAGGTATATACACAAGAGGACTGTGTAAGTTAGATGCAAACACTATACCACTTTACATAAGGGGCTTGAGCATCTAAGAATTTTGGTATCCATGAAAGCTCCTGAAACCAACCCTTTGTGAATATTGAGGTATGGCTATATATAAACTGTTTTCCCTCTCAAAATTTAGTTTATTACCATGCTGGAAAGAATCATCTAGATATACTCAAATATGTACATATTTTATTTTTTAACATATGATCCTAAAATTTAATTTATGTACCTTAAAGCGATTTGTTTCTATAAACACTAGATTTTCCAGGTGGATTTTTATGCAATAAATATTTACTAAGCTTCTGCTTCAAACAAGGTGCTAAAGAATTTTGCATGAATCTAAATGTGAGAAAACTTTCTGAACTCAAAGAGCATACAATTTGCTGGAGAAGATAAGAGACGCGTTTTCTGTGAAAAAGCCAACCACTTTTTGTTTAGTAGAACAAATCACAGAAGACAGAAAGGGGTTCTAATGTACATCAATAAATTAAAAGACAAAGTTTTTTCTTTCAGATGTGCCTTTTAACATGAAAAGTTTCTCTTTTTTATTTCAGATTCTGGAAAAACAATCTAAGCCTTTGAATTTCAAATTAAATCAAAAAAAGTTTTTTAAAATATAGAGATACTATGATGAAACCATCTCTCTCAAATGGCATGTTTTTTTAAAGACAGGAACTCCACCTGAAATGTGCAACTTTCCCAGATGTTTCAGTCCTTAATTGTGGGTGGTTTCTGTGTGGGTGCAAAAATAAGGGTGGTAAAAGAAAATGGAAAACAATAATTCAATTGTCCAACTGAGAGCCATAAAAAGTCAAATATGCTTTCTCCACAGAGTTCAAAAGAAAATGTTATTTATATAAACAATTTAGGCATTTGGAAATGTTCCACTTTAATAGAGGACTTCCTGATTTATATAACCACATTTAAGTGGGTTGTAATGAAGGTCTGTAATAACTGATGGATTTTCTTTTGACTCAGCAAATGAGAAGGTAATTTGTTTCCTAGAATTTAATAAAATCGCAGGGTTTTTTTTTTTTTTTTTTTTAAGAGTTCAGTTGTGGTTGGTAATGGAATTGTCTCTGGTTTGCTAACTTTTTCCTAAGAGAGGCCCAAGAAGAGTTTCAGGCCATGCTCTACCTTATGCAACCTGCCATCATCAGATAATAGTGATCTCTATGGATGAGAATTTGTAGCTCATAACTGAATCCTCAGGAAAATCTTTACAGAAGCATTTTCAATTTAGTAGCTTAATAACTGAATTTTATTAGTTTAACTTGAAGAAAATAGGTATGTTTTTTTTTCCTAGCTAAAATCATTTATGATTTATGTTTTATTGTTTAAGTGAATTTTCTGAGATTTATAAATATATTGATCCTTTTTAACCTGAAATATAGGTTACTATTTCTCAAAGTGTTTCTATTCTATAAAGGAATCCTCTCAAAACACACAAAGAAAACTGTTTGCATACCACCCACACTAGACCATATTCTTGTTTATCACCTGGAGAATTGGATCAAACACTACCTTTCCATGAGACCTAACAGATGCATTCTCAAAGGCAATGAATGTATTTGATAAAGATTTATGCATTTGCCCCCAGCCTGCAATGCAGGAGACCTGTGTTCAATCCCTGGGTCTGGAAGATCCCCTGGAAAAAGGAATGGCTACTCACTCCAGGATTCTTGCCTGAAGAATTCCATGGACAGAGGAACCTGGCAGGCTACAACCTATGGAGTTGCAAAAAGTCCGACACGACTAAGCACAATTCCTTTAACAAGGAAAATGAAAATAATTTTCAAATAATTCCCTGAAAAATGTCTTCTACTTCACACCCTCTGAGAAGGCATTAATGATCTGTTTCAGGCTTCTGTTCGTATTCTTGAGCTATTTCACTTAGTCACTGTGTTACACTGGTGCACACTTAGCTTCAGAAAAGTAATCTAACAACAAATATTTGCACCTGGGTAAAAACACTGTTTGCTCAGGAAGATACAATAAAGTCCTTGTGACATAAAAGGTCAGTATTTTAAATTCGTCTCCTATAATCTTACCTTTCAGTGCAGTCTCCTAAAGTCAGAAAAGAATTCAAAATATAAGGCACACTCCAGCCAATTCAATATAGAAAACTTAAGAGTTCAAGTTACCATCTGTCAATATGTACACATATGATTCACATGTAGACTTTCATGTAAAAGGGCTTTTAAAAAATATATTATGCTCTTCATTCTAAGAACTATTAAGCACTCACCACTGTTATGGCTATGTTTGCATATCTGCATTCAAAACAGAGACCTGAACACAGACACGTGAGTTATGTCAGACCTATCTGGACAATTATTATGAAACATATTTTGATCTGAATCACCTACTTGATGGCCTCATTTCTCCACTCAGAGTTAAGAGCAATAACCTTAGTTGACAAGTTTTGGATGGATGTTGACTGTCTCTACCACAGGAATTTTCTCTTTAGGTGTGTCTAAAGGAGTAAGTCCCCACCTAAAATATTTACTAGCAAACTGCCTCTCCTTCTTGGTAAATGTTTAATCTCTTGAGTGCAAAGGTCATATGGATGGGCCAGGACTTTCCTGAGCACTGCAATAGGCCATCACAGAACATCACTAACCAAGCTGTTTATGACAAACCACAACTGGACTTTCCAATAGTTTCCAAGATTACATAGAATGAATGAGCTTTGCCTCATATTAATGACTAATATTTTTACTGGCACTGGTTCAGCATGACTAACAATATTTGATTTTGTTTTTAATCTAGATTTCTTTTAAGACTTGGTTAAAAGTGTTTTCAAACTATAGACACTGAGTAGGCAGGAAAAAATATATAGTTGCTTACATGCCCCAAACTTGGTATGGGCATAAATTCTGAAGTGATATACTAAGATTTACAGACCTTTATTATCCCATACTCTAAAGTGCTAAATTAACCAAGTAAAAACCACCACCTCAGACAGATTCACAGTAATATCTTTGAGCTTCTACTTGCCTGAATGAACCACTATGGAGTTTTCAAAAGAATAGTGTTTTTATGTTCTGTAGAGAGTATTTTATTAACTACCAGTAAGGTTTTAGGGATGGACACATAACATCATCAATTTCCAGGTATGTACCACGGTTAATGCAGCAGGTATTATCTTCTGTATAATTATGGTTATGCAATAGATATATTTTATATCCAGTCTGCCCCAGTGGTAAAGAATCTGCTTGCCAATGCAGGACACGCAGGTTCAAATCCAGGTCCAGGAAAATACCCTGGAGAAGGAAATGGCAAATGGTATTCTTGCCTGGGAAATCCCATGGATAGAGGAGCCTGGGGTCACAAAGAGAGACTAAACAACAACTAACCTTATAAATATGTTATTTGAGGAGCACTGACTCTTATGTCAGTTTGTGATCACTCTTCTCTCCTCCATCATCAGTTTCTAAGCCCCAAGTGTCCAGCTAATCAAGTCCTAATTTATTTCTAACTCAGCGTCTTTCCTTTTTATGCTGAAAAACAAAGCAACATAAAAAAGTGGACAGTAAGAACAGCTGCGCGAAGTTAAGCTGGATGGCCTCCCATTGGGCCAGCGCCGTGGTGGGCAGATAAAAGGAAGCGATCAAAAGCTCAGAGGCAGCTCAACCATCCTCAGAGGGAGGAGGACTGGCTTCTTGCTGCTCTAGGATGAGAAGGAGGTGCTCCAGGTAGAGTGCAGGGTGCTGTGCTGCTTAGGACTTCAGTTCTGGAAACAACTGACCTGTTCTGCGAGCCACAGGAATTCCCCACTGGGTCCCAGACGACTAATCCCATTTTGCTTCCTTCCAAGCCAGCAATGTCTCACTGGCACCAAGAAAACAAACAAACAAACAGACAAGCAAAAGGCCAGAAGTGTGGGAGCAGATGGGGACAGCTGAAGAGTGGGTCTGATTTACGCGACAGACACAGGCTCACGCGTCTCACAAACTCCCGGAACAGCTTGCACAGGTTCACTTGTGATCCTGATACAGTAACAGCACTCTCTTTTCCTTACTTTGCTCAAAATCTGTTTTTCACCTTATTCTACTATAAGCACACTGAAAGCAGACATCTTACTCATCTTCCACCCACTCTCACCACCATACCTTGTACAGAGAAAAGTTCACAAATGTCTTTATAAGTTATTTTGCAGAGACACTGCTTGCTTATAAGAGATGCGCTTTTTTTTGTAAGTCACTGTTTGCAGTGGTTACATCATTGTAAGTCTCCAGGCTGCTCTGGCTGAGGATATTGTGACTATTACTCATCATGAACCTTCACAGCTGTCCCCACTTCACGCCTCCTTCATTAGGTCAGAAGAATAAAGAAGAACCTGACACTGGGGCTTCGACAATCTGTTTCAAAGGCAGAGGAAACTCTGCATCTTCCCACGTGGAACTGCAGCTGATGAAGGTAAGGATAGTTCTTGCACTCCATCCACACCGGCCTTACCCATTACCCTCAGGGATACATTCCTAGATCACTGTCCTTGGTACAACAGCTGTCTTAGCCTCACAGTCTTTTACTTTCTGTTATATACTAGTTATTTTTAACAGTTTACAGTGCATTTGGTGGTGCAGTAAAAGGATAAAAAGTGCTGAACGGTGAGGATATGGGAATATATCTATACTTTTACAATAGTTTCAGAGATAATTTTTGTTTATAAATCTCTGTGCTCTAAGTTAAGTTTTCCTATCAAAGCATTGGGGTTTAAATCCGATTCCCAATAGGAGCTAAATAAGTCTCTTAATTTAAAAATAGCAAGCAATAATATCTTTCCCCTATATAGTATTCACCTTCCTCTTGCCCAGCTTGGATCTAATTCCAAAAAGCCCTGAAAGCACTGGAACTTAATATTCATTGCCGATCACAGTCTTCACTTCCCTAGTGGTTCAGTGGTAAAGAATCCTCATGCCAATGCAGGAGATGCAAGTTCGATCCCAGGAAGATCCCCTGGAGGAGGGCATGGCAACCTACTCCAGTCTTCTCTCCTAGAGAATTCCATGGACAGAGGAGCCTGGCAGACTACAGTCAATGGGGTCACAAACAGTCGGACATGACTTAGCAACTGAATGACAATCATAAGCCTTCACATACTGATCAGTTCACACCTTTCCAATCTAAACTGCAAGAGCCAAAATAATAACATCCATTCAGTCAAAGTGGAAACCGACAGACCACAGTTGAGATATCAAGTTCACCACAACCAGGGAAAACTGCCTACTATCGACCCGCCTGCGCGGTTGAAGAGCATAGTGATTAAAGTCCCCTACCTCTGCTGTTACACCATATGGCTTCAAAAAAGTTTTTTAAGTAAGAAACTTAATGGAAATTATGAAGAAATGACTTAGCAGCAGCAGCAGCAGGAGTATTTATTGTACTGTTCAAAAGTAAAAGACCAACTAGAAGCAACCTGAGTGTACCAGAGTATTTCATAAATTCATATATAAAAACCTATGTAATATTTTAAAATCATAAAATGAAAAAGTATAATACCTATAAAAAATCCAGAAGTATTTGCTATAAATCTCTTTATAAAGAAGAAATATACTGTGTATAATATATAGCTATATGCAGTATACCTATATATGATTGTATTAGAAAAAGATACACATAAATGAAAAAAATAAAGTTTATAGAAAAAATTATGTCATTTATTCAACCATTTAACCAAGAGTTTACCAAGAGTCGGACCCTGGACCAGGTGCTAAAGTGAAATGACTGAAAGAAAAAAAAACAAAGGAAAAGATCTGGCCTCTGTCTTCTTGTACTTTACAGTCTCATTCAGTTCAGTTCAGTCGCTCAGTTATGTCCAACTCTTTGCAACCCCAAGGACTGCTGCATGCCAGGCCTCCCTGTCCATCACCAACTCCTGGAGCTTCCTCAAACTCATGTCCATTGAGTCAGTGATGCCATCCAACCATCTCTTCCTCTGTCATCCCCTTCTCCTCCCGCCTTCAATCTTTCCCAGCATCAGGGTCTTCAATGAGTCAGTTCTTCACATCAGGTGGCCAGAATATTAGAGTTTCAGCTTCAGCATCAGTCCTTCCAATGAATAGTCAGGACTGATTTCCTTTAGGATGGACTGGTTGGATCTCCTTGCACGCAACAGTCTTCTCCAACACCACAGTTCAAACACATCAATTCTTCAGTGCTCAGCTCTCTTTACCGTCCAACCCTCACATCCATACATGACTACTGGAAAAACCATAGCTTTGACTAGATGGACCTTTGTTGGCAAAATAATGTCTCTGCTTTTTTACGGTCTCATTACTAAGTGGAAATAACTGCCATTATATGAGTATGTGGGTGTTCTTTCTTTTTTCTAAATAACAATGCTACTATATTAACATTTTAGTAATACAATCTAAGCTTTTGTCTGTGAGGTGTGTGTTACAAAACCTATGTTGGGGGCTAGACACTTATGATATAGACGTCACGAAGCGACACACAGGATGATGCCATCGTTCCGGCTGTAGGTGTCACGTGACCCCTGACGCATCCTGCCCCGCTCACCTGTAAATAGGAGGAAGTCACATGGCCAGGGGTCCACCTGGCAGCCCTTTCCTCCTTCTGAGAGGCTCCCTACCTACACCTTCCCCAAGTCAGGCTCAGCCACCCTCCTCCACAAACCTGAGAGCGGAGGGAGCCCCTGGAGATCCTAACACCAGCCACCTCCACACTTCGAGTACCAAATGTTCCCAAAGGGGCAGGCAAAAGCCTGGCTCGGCCACACAGGGTCCATACGACATGAACCACACAGCAGGAACAGCGTATCTGCGGACGGGCAAGTGACTTCTCCAGAAGGGACCTTCGTGATTGTCACAAGCTAAAGCTGCCCGAGGAATCAGAAACTCTTCCGGCTTTTTTTCCTGAGAGCCCTTTCCTTTTCACAGCGCGGTTTGGACTTGATACTTTAGTTTTTCAAAAACAATAAAAAATACTGAGAAATATGTGTATACTTGACAAAACTATAAAAGAAAAAGAAAATTCAGAAGAAGGAGAGAAATAAGATTGTGGAGAAGCGTGTCAGGGATTTCAAAGTCCTGCTACTCAAAGAGAGGTCCCATGGACAAGCCTTCAAGTGTGCCAGAAATGCAGAAACCACACTCCACCTGAGACCTTCTGAATTACAGTCAGCATTTAATTATATAACCAGGTGTATCATATACATATTACAGTTCAGGAGTCTATTGTAAATCCTTACAATATTCTATTTTTATCTGGAATGTGAGTACACTTGATATATTATTCTCTAAAATGTACACACATATTTTATACAGTCTCTTGACTGCCTGGAAAATCCCATAGACAGAGCATCCTGGTGGGCTGCAGTCCATGGGGTCACAAAGAGACCCATACAACTGAAGCCACTTGGCACAGCTGATTGCCTGACTCTAACCCAACCTACAGATTGACCCCATGTCTACAAACTGACAAGTAGGGATTATTAAAATGTGGGGGAAAGAATGCTACATGAACCAGACCTTCAACCAGTAAAAACTCAGCTACAGATAAGACTTGAGATCACAAAACCCAAGCTTTTCACTAATGGGAAATGAAACAACCTGATTCAGGAAGGGGCATGCTTTCACCAGGGCTGGACTGCTAAAGATGAGGGAAAACCAGATTAAGTCTCAAGTCTCCTGATCCCAGTAATGTTCTCTGTCCTACACTAATATTGGTTAACACATCATGACTGATACTTTTTCTTTATAAAGAAATACTGAAGTTAAAAGAGAAATCAGTAGTAAGATTTAAAAAAGTGAGATAATTCTTAAACTAATACCTTGTATATTTAATAGTAGATAGCCAACATGTATTTGTTTGAATGAATGATTCACTTTTGTTTCCCCCCTCCCTTTTTTTTTTTTTTTTGCTACAACCCACTACTGTGGGATCTTAGTTCCTAGACCAGATATTGAACCAGGCCCTGGGCAATGAGAATGAAGAGTCTTAACCACTGGACTGCCCAGGAATTCCCTGAATGATTCACTTTTAAGCAAGAAAAAATGATGTTATCCATATCTTCTCAAAGGGCTGAGCTGAATTATACAATGATTAATTTCCTTATGGAAAAAACCACAGACCTCAATTTTAAAACAATTTATAACACTCTTCCACAGCAACTAAAAATCACCCTTACACTTTTATCAAGGTCAGAATATTTGACATACTTAGTAATTGGGCGGAGAAGGCAATGGCAACCCACTCCAGTACTCTTGCCTGGAAAATCTCATGGATGGAGGAGCCTGGTAGGCTGCAGTCCATGGGGTTACAAAGAGTCGTACACTTACTGAGTGACTTCACTTTCACTTTTCACTTTCATGCATTGGAGAAGGAAGGGCTGCCATCTATGGGGTCGCACAGAGTCGGACACGACTGAAGCGATTTAGCAGCAGCAGCAGCAGCAGCATTATTTGGGTGTGTGTTATCTGTTTGATTTCAATGAAGTTATTATCTGAAGTAAGACTTTTAACATTATTACTTAGGATATTGAAAAACAGCAGTACTTACCAATACTAATTTCATCATCTGTTTCAGCATCACCGATACATTCAAACTGGAAATCCTGCAGCGACTGGGAAAATTTCTGTACTGCCATAGACAGATCTGTAATTAAAAGTTTAAAAACTTTAGTTTTAAAAAATTCCTAAGGTGAAGATACCATGAAATACTCAAGATTTTCCACATATATTTATATAACTTTGCTGCTAATGCTATATTAACCAGAATCTTTTTCAATACCAGCTTGACAAATTTAAACAAAATTTAAAGAGACTACAAAAGAAATGTTTTAGAGGTTAGATCTGTTCTGCTTCCAAAGGAGATCTGCCCCTTTAAGAAAGTTTTGGTGCTAGTTGTGCATTATCTGGAAGTCAATTTCCCAAAGTTTTTATCAAAGAATTACCATTCACTACAAATGGACCATTTATGTTAAAAAAAAAAAAAAAAGAAGAAGAAGAAGGAAAGAAATCTACTGGGGTTACTAGTTGGGGGGAGGAAGCATTGAATCTCTGATTAGAAAGTGTCACTGATGCTATTCTACACAGAGTGTGGAGGAGATAGGGAATGTGCTTTTACCAATAAACACATTCTCCTTATAAGTTGAAAGTACACCTGAAATAACTTGTGATTTACAGGAGACCTCATGTTAAACATACTCCTCAGTCCTGACTTCAGTCTGAACAAAGTCCAGAGAGTAACTAAATCCAGAAGAAGAATAAGTCTTTATTCATCGAGAGAATAAAGAGAAGCCCAGAATAATGAGAAGTGAATCCCTGGGAGGCAAAAGCCTAGGATGCACCCTAACAGAGACTAAGAATGCAGACGCTGGAGCCAGGCAGCCTGGGTTGAAATCCAAGTCCTGCCATTTACTCATTATGTGACCTTGGGCGAATTTTTTTAAACTCCTCTGGGCCTCTGTTTCCTCATCTATAAAGAGTGAACAACAGCGGCATAACCACTTTCTGGGGTTCTTCTGAGGATTAATTAACATTACACTTGCAAAGCGTTTAGAACAGAATCTGACAATAAGCACTATTTCTGTTTGTTAACTAAAATTAAAAATCAATCTGACAGTGCAGCATCAGGGCAGCTTGAAAGGTCCCTCCTTTCATGGCTACTGTGACCATCCATGCTAATTCTTCACAGAAGTCTCTGCCAGTAGGAAAACTCATTTTTTCTAGAAGTCACTCTGATGGTAGTGGTTTAGGTGCTAAGTTATGTCTGACTCTTTGTGACCCCATGGACTGTAGCCCACCAGGCTCCTCTGTCCATGGAATTTCCTAGGAGTGAGCTACCATTTCTTTCTCCAGGGAATCTTCTTGACCCAGGGATCCAACCCATGTCTCCTGCACTGCAGGCAGATTCTTTTCAGTTGAGCCACCAGGGAAGCCCACCGAACACAGCCATTATACATCAAATGATATGAGACACAGAAAGGTGAAGAGGCGAGAACACATCACATATATGAGATACAGAAAGGTGAAGAGGCGAGAACACATCACATATATGAGATACAGAAAGGTGAAGAGGCGGGAACACATCACATAGATGAGATACAGAAAGGTGAACAGACAGGAACACATCACACACGTGTGATTTTTGCCTGTTAGAAACTTAAGAGGAGCATATATCCATATTAGTCACAAAGTCAATTTTCTATACAAAGGCATCTCATACTGTTGAGGTAATTTGGTGAAGTTTTACTGATTTCAAAAGAAGACCTCACACCGGAAACAGCTGTCACTCATTTAATGTTATCTCCCGGGGTTCATATCTGCCACCTTGAATGCTTAACACTGAACTCAAGCAGTCACACCTGATGAAGACCCTCTCCTTGACCAGTCTTCAGTCAGGCTCCTCGGAGCCTCCTTCTAGTCCAGGCCTCTACCTAGGCTCCCTATCCTCACTGTGCCTACCTATCCTAGTTTTAGCACAAATTCTGCCAAGTCAGTGTAGACAGATTTCTGACTGGATATCTGACCAAGTTCCTCACCCCACCTGTGATACTAAAGTCCTTGACCTGCCTTCACCAAGAACCCTCCAACCCTTTATATCTTCTCTTAGTGATTTTCCATCCACTGACAGAGCCCACCACTCAGAGGGTTCCTTGACTGCATAAATTCTCATTTGCTCCTGTTGCATTCAGAGCTGAACCTGAACTCTCTCCCCTACTGTAACACTCTTGATATCTACAGCAAGTCATGAGTAAAGTCCTCCTTACCACTGTAACTAGTATTGGAATCATTTTTTTTTTCTTTAAGAGAAGAACTGTGGCCTGGTGTCTAGGCCTGACACCAGGACTTAACTGTAAAAACCCACCACTCAGAAACCTCAAGCCCACTTACCGATCACAGTAAGGGCCCACAGGAGACTAGGTCTCCAAATATGAAGGTCACTTAATGCCCACTGTGAACCCAGAAATTACCAACACCCCCACCATCGACAATTCTGAAGACCATAGGCCTTGAGCCTCAGAGAGGCTTTTAACACACATACACACACACACACACACACACACATACACATGAGAGACTGAGATTTTTCTTAAATCTTGTTTGAAAAAATAAATCATGCTCTGGAAAGAGGGTGTTACTACTCACAAACTAACCCTTCTCCCCAAGAAGGTTTGTGGCCAGCTGCACATCTACCTAAGAAGTGTTCTGAATTTAACGGAATGGAACAGTCTGTCTACCAGCTTAAGAACGGTCCTGCTTTGGGTTCTCAGGAAAAAACCTGGAAAGAGCCTCCCTAGTGGATTGTTAGTCAATGAGGAAAACAAAGGCTTCATCAGAACTAGACCTCTGGCGCTAGCTGTGAGACCTCAGGCAATCACTCATCCTTCACAAGGCCTGTTCTTCTTACCTTTCCAACAAAGGAGCAATATGATCTCAGAGGTTGTTATAAACATGAAGTGAGGTCTGTGCCTGGTACATATTAGGCAACTTGCTGCTGCTGCTAAGTCACTTCAGTCGTGTCCAACTCTGTGCAGCCCTGTAGACAGGAGCCCACCAGGCTCCTCTGTCCACAGGATTCTCCAGGCAAGAATACAGGAGTGGGTTGCCATGTCCTTCTCCCCAGGCAACTTAATAACTGTCATCAATTGTTATCATTCAAGCTCAGCTCAAAAGGTGAGAGAGTCAAGTGATTTTTCGGACAGAAAGGGGCTTCCCTAGTGGCTCAGTGTTAAAGAATCCACCTTTCAATGCAGGAGCTACAGGAGACTCGGGTTCAATCCCTGGGTCAGGAAGATACCCTGGAGAGGGTATGAATGGACAGAGGAGTCCATAGTGTGGCAAAGAGTGGGACACAACTGAAGCTACTGAGCACGCACACAACAGACAGAAGGGACCCGTGTGTGCAAAGGTATGCAGTTACCTGACATTACATAGCTCTGGCTAAGGGTAAAGAAATCATAACACCTGTATCAAATGTTCTGAGAAGACACACACACACAATAAATCAGACTCCTAGGATAATTTTTCAGCCAAGCAATGCAGGCTGAAAAATTATCCTAGGAGTCTGATTTGTTCTGTTCCTGAGACATTGGGACTTGAAGTCATAGATGGAATTCCTACAGCAGAGAAGGGGTAGTGGGTAATATGGGTGCATCAGGAAGCTTAGGAGTCTTGGAACAGACAGCCTTCCTTCTCTCCCCTCATCACAAGTTCCTGTGCGTCTCCCCGCAAACTCAAGGAGCTACCTGGAAGTTCTGTCCTAGGAAACTCCTGACACAAACTCTCACAACAGAACATGTCTTCCAGGACCATTCTTTGCTTCCCGTGGCCTTGCTTCTCAACTGAGAAAGGCAAACTGCTTCATCTTTTCACTGAGATCTCAGTGAAGACACTGTACAGATTCCCGTCCGGAAGAAGAACACAGGAGCCCACCATCAATCCAGCGTATGGGCTCCAGTGGCAGATGATGTGGGCTGGCTTCCCACCTCTACCAGGCAGTGTGGCATGGCCGTGGGCCACCTTCATAGCCCCTCTGGACCTCATCTGTTAAGTGGAACAGAACCCATCTCCCAGGGTCACTGTGAGGACTAAGTGAGTTAATACAGATGAAGCACTCGGAACAGTGTCTGACACATAGCAAAAGCATTTTTAAAGTGTTGGCTATTTTCATGCTGAGCGTCTCAGAAAAGAAAGGAAAAGTTTAATTTTCAGGAATGAAGCTGGCAGCTAGTAGGCCTCAGATAACCTTGGCAAGTGCTCAATACAGTAGTCTGTTGATCGCAGTTTCAAATTCTCTCCTGATGCACTGCATTCAAGCCATAACACAGACTACCTGATTATTCAGTGTTTCTGCATGAGGGATGGGCATCTCTTTCAATGCTGGATAGAATCAAGAATGCGTGAATGATCCTTTTTGAAGCGTAATGAGACAGGACTGTACAGGAAAAGATGGTTCTCAACTAGTTCAGATTAATTCCAAAAATACAAGGGAAGTTCAAAAAATGACTTATTTTCAACTTCAA
Organism: Oreotragus oreotragus; assembly: GCA_006410675.1. NCBI lineage: Eukaryota > Metazoa > Chordata > Mammalia > Artiodactyla > Bovidae > Oreotragus > Oreotragus oreotragus. The sequence continues at coordinate 409,318 of SJYX01023526.1, read as the reverse complement.
GTGCCTGGGATCCTCATTTTCCTTTTATTTGTTCTCATTTTCCAAAAACCAAAGTAACAATGAGGTAAATATTATGACATTATCTTATGATATTTTCTGGCAATCATATGGATCAATCTGAAAAATGAGGAATCCAGATCATACTTTTAATCTTGACTCCATCTCCCACTGAGTGCAATTCTGAACTAAAAAGAACAATACCTTTCACCGACATCACTCCATTGAACACGTTCTTCCCTAATTGTCTAAAGTTTCTAAACAACAGTCAGATGCACAAAACAGAAGTACTGGTCCTTGTAAATAAAATTGATTTACATACGATTACATGGACCTTGAATGTAAAACCTAATTCAGTTCTTAAAGTTTATTGTTGCATTTCAGAGTCTCAAATTGTGTAATGATAGGAGTTACATTTCTCTTAAATACAAAAATGAAAGATCGAGTGTCTAAAATATGACAAGCAGAGAATCTAGTGTAGGCAAGAGTGTCTCCTTCTCCCTGTTTCTTCGCAACTATTAGAACTTGAGGACAAACAAGGGAAAAGTCCATCCTGGCTACATTCAAGGTGAAGGGGGAGGAATATCATTTACTAGGGGTCAAAGGTGTACACAGTAAAGATGCTATGACCATCACTCATACCACAGCCCTTTCTATTTACCTAACCTGCAAGTTAAGCATAGGGTGTCTTCACATGTATTCACATTATAACTTTGAAGAAATTACAGTAGGCTCTAATTAGCCAGCAATGTTTTTGTATCAAGGAGTTAACCTGTAGCACCCATGATCAGATGATGCTAATAAAACATTAAAGCTTCACTTCATTAGAAATACTTCAACCTCGTTAGAGAAATACAAAACACTTAGCAAATATTTAATTACATCTCCTTACACATACACTTAAGAACTGCAGTTACTTGTTACTTTAGAAGTATCAATGGAATGACTGTCACAATGTTAGCTATATTTATCTTAGAACAAGTACAACCAGCCCGTCCACTGATCTAAGGTGGTTTTTCTTGAAATCTGGTTGCTCTGGGATTAGATTTAAGTAAGACTCACAGGAGCAGACACATGTGTCGTAGAATTATCATCTTCATACTACTGTACAGAAGGTAGACTATGAAGGGTATACAAAGATAAAAACAAGATATGTCTTTTTCTCAAAAGGGCACAGCCCCGTAGGGACATGAGGTATGTAAATCATATCAGAGGACAATGGATAAAACCTCCAACAGAGGCTAATAAAAACAATATCACTGCAGACAGAACTTACTATGTGCCTGAAACTCATCCTATAACTTAATGTAAATTAAGCCATTAATCGTCACAACAGCCTCTCGAAGTAGGTATCACTCCCGTTTTACAGATGAAGGAACTGAGGCACGGAGAGCTTAAGTGGTGTCCCCAAGGTTGCTCAAGCTAGTAAAGAACAGAGCAAGAATTTTGATTAGGGGAGAATGGCTGTAGAGTCTCCACTTAACCACAACTGCTCTGCATACAGAAGTAGCAAAGAAGCACAATTCAGCTTGAGTGCATAATGCAAGGCTTCTCAGAGGAATCAATGGAAACAGGGACTGGAAAGGTGTGATGACACAATAGGCAAGGCCAAATTAACAAGACGTCCAGAAGCTTCAAAAGGCAGCTTCAGCCTGCACATCCAAAAACCTCCAACAAGACTCACATCAAGCTGAGGACTGGTTACCACCAGAAGCAGACGGCTCAGTCTCTGATACTTATTTTTATATCATTATTCCACCTTGTAAGGACAGAGTCTTTTCTCAAGTTCTGATTTAAGATCTCTCTCTCTCTTTCTTTCTCTCTCACTCAGGTCCCTATTTCCTCCAAAAAGCTCTTCCTGATCCTTTCCACCTTGGCATTATCTCCTCCTTTATACCTCCCACTACATGCTATGATACTCTTGCTGTGCTTTCTCTATTTTACCTTCTATCAAGTTATCCATGAACATAGGTTATTCACCTTATTTTAAATAGTGTTTTAAAGGTAGAAAACTTTACCATCAATGAACATGTTCCAAGTATACATTATCATATCATCTGTATAAGAGCTCATGTCGAAACCATTAATTTCTGCAAGATGGATAAATGCTCCAACCTTCCACATGTAAAATACGAGTTATCTACTTATCCATCTTCCAAGGTAGGAAAAAGATTTTTACTATTTACAAGAAGCTTTCATATACATTTACAATAATGATAACAATAGTGTCGGTAAGACATTTTACTCGCTCCAAGTTCTCACATATTTTCCTTAATTATCACACAAAGCTATGAGGGCTGAAGTTCTGAAAAGTCAGGTAATAACTTAAGTTTCCCAGGGTCTAAGACATCAACTCCAACCTAGACAGGTCTTCTATTTCCAAAATTGGATGCTCTTTCTACTATATGCCATAGTCAATTCCCAAAGAGATTAAAACAAGGAAGTGTGCCACCTTTACATGACATCTAATTAATCCCTTACCTACTGTATAAAATCTAAGCTAGTAAGACTCTGTGTATGGGAGTGATCTAGGCATACTTATTAGCTTGAAATAAGCTATCAGCAAAATGCATTAATTAGATAGTCTAAACGTCAAAAGAAATGCACATTCTTTTATTTGCTAGTGCCACAAGATAGGAGAAGGAAATGGCAACCCACTCCAATATTCTTACCTGGAGAGTCCCAGGGATGGAGGAGGCTGGTGGGCTGCTGTCTATGGGGTAGCACAGAGTCGGACACGACTGACGTGACTTAGCAGCAGCAGCAGCCACAAGAGAACTGAATAATGTTAGAGGTGTTCAGTTTCTTCTTATTGTTGTTCAGTTAGTAAGTCATATCCGATTCTTTGTAATCCCACGAACTGCAGCACGCAAAGCTGTGCTCAAATTCATATCCATTGATTTGGTGACACTATCCAACCATCTCATCTTCTGCCTCCCTCTTCTCCTTTTGCCTTCAATGTTTCCCAGCATCAGGGTCTTTTCCAATGAGTCAGCTCTAGGAGCTTCAGCTTCAGCATCACTCCTTCCAAGAAATATTCAGGGATGATTTCTTTTAGGATTGATAGTTTTGATCTCTTTGCAGTCCAAGGAACTCTCAAGAGTTGTCTTCAGCACCACAATCGGAAAACAAGAATTCTTCAGCACTCAGCCTTCTTAACGGTTCAACTCTCACATCCATACGTGACTACTGAAAAAACCATAATAAACCGTAGGTTTGACTATATGGACCTTTGCCAGCTAACTGATGTCTCTGCTTTTTAATGCACTGTCTCGGTTTGTCACCATTTTCCTTCCAAGGAGCAAGAATCTTTTAATGTCATTGCTGCAGTCACCATCCACAGTGATTTGGGAGCCCAAGAAAAGAAAATCTGTGACTGTTTCCATTTTTTCTCCATCTATTTACCATGAAGTGATGGGGCCAGGTGCCATGATCTCAGTTTTCATAATGAGCTTTAAGCCTGCTTTTTCACTCTACTTTTTTTACCCTCATCAAGAGTCTCTTTAGTTCATCTTCACTTTCTGCCATTAGAGTGGTATCATCTGCCTATTTGAGGTTGTTGGTATTTCTCCTGGCAGTCTTGATTCCAGCTTGTGATTCACCCAACCTGGCATTTTGAATGATGTACTCTGCATATAAATTAAATAAACAGGGTGACAACATACAGTCTTATTGTACTCCTTTCCCAATTTTTAACTAGTCCGTTGTCTCATGTCCAGTTCTAACTGTTGCTTCTTGGCTGCATATACGTTTCTCAGGAGGCAGGTAAAGTGGTCTGGTATTCCCATCTCTTTAGGAATTTCCCAGTTTGTTGTGATTCACATGGTCAAAGGCTTTAGCGTAGTCAATGAAGCAGATGTTTTTTCTGGAATTCCGTTGCTTTCTCTATGATCCAACAAATGTTGGATCTGCCTTTTCTAAACTCAGCTTGTACATCTGGAACTTAGTTCACGTACTGCTGAAGCCTAGCTTTAAGAGTTTTTGGCATAACCTTGCTAGCATGTGAGATGAGTACAATTGTGTGGTAGTTTGAAATTATCTGGCATTGACATTCTTTGGGACTGGAATGAAAACTGACCTTTTCAAGTACTGTGGCCACTGCTAAGTTTTCCAAATTTGCTGGCATACTGAGTGCAGCACTTTAAAGCATCGTCTTTTAGGATTTGAAATAGCTCAGCTGGAATTCCATCACCTCCACTAGCTTTGTTCGCAGTGATGCTTCCTAAGGAAGGCCCACTTGACTTCACACTTCAAGAAGTCTGGCTCTAGGTGAGTGACCACACCATCATGGTTATCTGGGTCATTAAGACTCTTTTTGTATAGTTCTTCTGTATATTCTTGCCACCTCTTCTTGATCTCTTCTGTTTCTAGGTCTTTACCATTTCTGTCCTTTATCATGCCCATCTTGCATGTAGCATTTCCTTGGTATCTCTAATTTTCTTGAAGAGATCTCTAGTCTTTCTCATTCTATCGTTTTCCTCTATTTCTTTGCACTGTTCACTTAAGGCTTTCTGAGCTCTCCTTGCCATTCACTGGAACTCTGCATTCAGGTGAGTCCATCTTTACCTTTCTCCTTCGCCTCTTGCTTCTCTTTTCTCAAGCTATTTGTAAAGCCTGCTCAGACCACCACTTTGCCTTCTTGCACTTACTTTTCTCTCTAAGCTGCTTAAAGGTAGGTATATATTGTTCCTCTCTCTTCACAATTAGTGCCCAAAGCAAAACAGACACAGAGAACAGAAGGGCCCAAAGGGAAAAAGTGTACGCCAACTACCAGTGGATTCATGACACAAGAATCCACCAGAGATAAATTACCGAAAAGCTTACGGTACTGGGAACATGAATGAGGATCACTGCAGGCCGTCACTTAATAAAAAACAGACCGTGTATTACATAGAAAGATATGTCAAGGAATTATCAAACGACCCTTGGCTTTTACTATCTGTAGTTATGCTTTTAATATTCTTTCACAGAACTTCAAGTGTTAGATTGTAAGACAGAGAAAAGTCAGAGGAAGAGAACACCAGGTGTGTGACTAAAAGTGCAAAAAAAAATCACGAGACTCTCTTGTCAATAGGAATCATTCCTAAGGCTCTTATTTGAACAAAGTTTGAAAATGCCCACTTTGGTACCAAATGTGCAATCGTGGTTATGTGAGGGATGTGCTCAGATATGAGAAAAAAAATCCTTCCTTCAAATCAATCATTCTTTCATGTATGGCCTAAATGTGCACAAGATTCAGACATGGACACCAATCCAGGGACCATCACTTACTGCAATATTCTTAGAACAAGCATTTAGCTTTTCTGAATCTCAGGTTCCTCCTGTACAAAGGGAAAACACTAATCCCTTACAAGAATGTCATGACCATTACATGAAATGAACTTAACACAGTGTCCGGTACAGAAGAGTAACTTGAAGTTCTGGTCCTGAACAAACGTTAACTATTAAACCACTGTTTGTTATGATAAGTGCAGAATATGAAATATTTTCATTGTAGGCATAACATTTAATGTGTATTAAATTACTATCTTCACAAGAGCTTCAGAGAAAATAAACAGTGGTGCTGGCCTCTAATAAAGACCAAACAGTTTGTAATCCTATAAATGATATGTGTCTGGGAAGCAGTTCCAGAAGACTTCAGCCGAAAAACAATAAACAGGAACCAACACTTAGCCAGATTTTATCCACAGTTTCTATAAAGCTACAAATTCCATAAAAATTAAAAACGAAAAGCCAAAAAGACTTCACTATTGCTACAACCCAAGTTAAAAACAGAAAGTTCAAAGGAAGAACTAAACCACCTATCTCCCTACCCTGGGGATAAATCTCAGGGGTGGGGATGGCCGGATGCATGGAAACCACACACAGCACTTTCTCTGGATTCTCTTCCCGACTCTTGAGCCTTCCTCTGCTGCCTCCGTTGATAATCTTCCTCATAAGCTTTTCTTCAGGACAGATAAACCAATCTCTAGCTACCTTGTTTTAGCTATGTTATGTGTTTTCTTTAAAAAGCACTACCTGTGTGTCTACATGCAGGCAGCTCCTGAGTGGCCATCTAAGTCTGGATGCTGGAATTGCCGGCAAAAATGTATGAACTATCTCCCTTGCCTTTTTTGACTTAACTAAAAAATATTGAGCTATCCAGCATGGAAAACCAGCTTTGCTAAGCGTATCAGCAACACGGGTATGGCCTGGCATGCTTTTCTGAACTTCCTGGCCTACCTTCCTACACATGACCTCTTCCTTAGGCGAAGTCTTGTTTGCTGGGCATCTACAACATGTGCCCTTATCAACAGATTTGGTAATGCAAAGTACTGAGTGTTCCAGCCCTCTTTTCTCTCATCTCCCTGAAGTATCTATGCAAGATGATGACTGGAGGAGCGCTTGGCATTACTTTTTTTCATGTCACCCATCAACCTGTCTCCAACTCTTAAAACGTACCTCCCTTTTCCATCAGCTCCTTCTTGGTATTATACGACAAACACATTTGTAATAAAATCATGATCTAACTAGTTTAATCTCCTTTTTAAAGCAACACACTAAGTTATTCAGTTCAGTCCCTCAGTTGTGTCTGACTCTTTGCGACCCCATGGACTGCAGCACACCAGGCCNGATCTCCTTCCACGCAACAGTCTTCTCCAACACCACAGTTCAAACACATCAATTCTTCAGTGCTCAGCTCTCTTTACCGTCCAACCCTCACATCCATACATGACTACTGGAAAAACCATAGCTTTGACTAGATGGACCTTTGTTGGCAAAATAATGTCTCTGCTTTTTTACGGTCTCATTACTAAGTGGAAATAACTGCCATTATATGAGTATGTGGGTGTTCTTTCTTTTTTCTAAATAACAATGCTACTATATTAACATTTTAGTAATACAATCTAAGCTTTTGTCTGTGAGGTGTGTGTTACAAAACCTATGTTGGGGGCTAGACACTTATGATATAGACGTCACGAAGCGACACACAGGATGATGCCATCGTTCCGGCTGTAGGTGTCACGTGACCCCTGACGCATCCTGCCCCGCTCACCTGTAAATAGGAGGAAGTCACATGGCCAGGGGTCCACCTGGCAGCCCTTTCCTCCTTCTGAGAGGCTCCCTACCTACACCTTCCCCAAGTCAGGCTCAGCCACCCTCCTCCACAAACCTGAGAGCGGAGGGAGCCCCTGGAGATCCTAACACCAGCCACCTCCACACTTCGAGTACCAAATGTTCCCAAAGGGGCAGGCAAAAGCCTGGCTCGGCCACACAGGGTCCATACGACATGAACCACACAGCAGGAACAGCGTATCTGCGGACGGGCAAGTGACTTCTCCAGAAGGGACCTTCGTGATTGTCACAAGCTAAAGCTGCCCGAGGAATCAGAAACTCTTCCGGCTTTTTTTCCTGAGAGCCCTTTCCTTTTCACAGCGCGGTTTGGACTTGATACTTTAGTTTTTCAAAAACAATAAAAAATACTGAGAAATATGTGTATACTTGACAAAACTATAAAAGAAAAAGAAAATTCAGAAGAAGGAGAGAAATAAGATTGTGGAGAAGCGTGTCAGGGATTTCAAAGTCCTGCTACTCAAAGAGAGGTCCCATGGACAAGCCTTCAAGTGTGCCAGAAATGCAGAAACCACACTCCACCTGAGACCTTCTGAATTACAGTCAGCATTTAATTATATAACCAGGTGTATCATATACATATTACAGTTCAGGAGTCTATTGTAAATCCTTACAATATTCTATTTTTATCTGGAATGTGAGTACACTTGATATATTATTCTCTAAAATGTACACACATATTTTATACAGTCTCTTGACTGCCTGGAAAATCCCANTAATTATATAACCAGGTGTATCATATACATATTACAGTTCAGGAGTCTATTGTAAATCCTTACAATATTCTATTTTTATCTGGAATGTGAGTACACTTGATATATTATTCTCTAAAATGTACACACATATTTTATACAGTCTCTTGACTGCCTGGAAAATCCCATAGACAGAGCATCCTGGTGGGCTGCAGTCCATGGGGTCACAAAGAGACCCATACAACTGAAGCCACTTGGCACAGCTGATTGCCTGACTCTAACCCAACCTACAGATTGACCCCATGTCTACAAACTGACAAGTAGGGATTATTAAAATGTGGGGGAAAGAATGCTACATGAACCAGACCTTCAACCAGTAAAAACTCAGCTACAGATAAGACTTGAGATCACAAAACCCAAGCTTTTCACTAATGGGAAATGAAACAACCTGATTCAGGAAGGGGCATGCTTTCACCAGGGCTGGACTGCTAAAGATGAGGGAAAACCAGATTAAGTCTCAAGTCTCCTGATCCCAGTAATGTTCTCTGTCCTACACTAATATTGGTTAACACATCATGACTGATACTTTTTCTTTATAAAGAAATACTGAAGTTAAAAGAGAAATCAGTAGTAAGATTTAAAAAAGTGAGATAATTCTTAAACTAATACCTTGTATATTTAATAGTAGATAGCCAACATGTATTTGTTTGAATGAATGATTCACTTTTGTTTTCCCCTTTTTTTTTTTTTTTTTTTTGCTACAACCCACTACTGTGGGATCTTAGTTCCTAGACCAGATATTGAACCAGGCCCTGGGCAATGAGAATGAAGAGTCTTAACCACTGGACTGCCCAGGAATTCCCTGAATGATTCACTTTTAAGCAAGAAAAAATGATGTTATCCATATCTTCTCAAAGGGCTGAGCTGAATTATACAATGATTAATTTCCTTATGGAAAAAACCACAGACCTCAATTTTAAAACAATTTATAACACTCTTCCACAGCAACTAAAAATCACCCTTACACTTTTATCAAGGTCAGAATATTTGACATACTTAGTAATTGGGCGGAGAAGGCAATGGCAACCCACTCCAGTACTCTTGCCTGGAAAATCTCATGGATGGAGGAGCCTGGTAGGCTGCAGTCCATGGGGTTACAAAGAGTCGTACACTTACTGAGTGACTTCACTTTCACTTTTCACTTTCATGCATTGGAGAAGGAAGGGCTGCCATCTATGGGGTCGCACAGAGTCGGACACGACTGAAGCGATTTAGCAGCAGCAGCAGCAGCAGCATTATTTGGGTGTGTGTTATCTGTTTGATTTCAATGAAGTTATTATCTGAAGTAAGACTTTTAACATTATTACTTAGGATATTGAAAAACAGCAGTACTTACCAATACTAATTTCATCATCTGTTTCAGCATCACCGATACATTCAAACTGGAAATCCTGCAGCGACTGGGAAAATTTCTGTACTGCCATAGACAGATCTGTAATTAAAAGTTTAAAAACTTTAGTTTTAAAAAATTCCTAAGGTGAAGATACCATGAAATACTCAAGATTTTCCACATATATTTATATAACTTTGCTGCTAATGCTATATTAACCAGAATCTTTTTCAATACCAGCTTGACAAATTTAAACAAAATTTAAAGAGACTACAAAAGAAATGTTTTAGAGGTTAGATCTGTTCTGCTTCCAAAGGAGATCTGCCCCTTTAAGAAAGTTTTGGTGCTAGTTGTGCATTATCTGGAAGTCAATTTCCCAAAGTTTTTATCAAAGAATTACCATTCACTACAAATGGACCATTTATGTTAAAAAAAAAAAAAAAAGAAGAAGAAGAAGGAAAGAAATCTACTGGGGTTACTAGTTGGGGGGAGGAAGCATTGAATCTCTGATTAGAAAGTGTCACTGATGCTATTCTACACAGAGTGTGGAGGAGATAGGGAATGTGCTTTTACCAATAAACACATTCTCCTTATAAGTTGAAAGTACACCTGAAATAACTTGTGATTTACAGGAGACCTCATGTTAAACATACTCCTCAGTCCTGACTTCAGTCTGAACAAAGTCCAGAGAGTAACTAAATCCAGAAGAAGAATAAGTCTTTATTCATCGAGAGAATAAAGAGAAGCCCAGAATAATGAGAAGTGAATCCCTGGGAGGCAAAAGCCTAGGATGCACCCTAACAGAGACTAAGAATGCAGACGCTGGAGCCAGGCAGCCTGGGTTGAAATCCAAGTCCTGCCATTTACTCATTATGTGACCTTGGGCGAATTTTTTTAAACTCCTCTGGGCCTCTGTTTCCTCATCTATAAAGAGTGAACAACAGCGGCATAACCACTTTCTGGGGTTCTTCTGAGGATTAATTAACATTACACTTGCAAAGCGTTTAGAACAGAATCTGACAATAAGCACTATTTCTGTTTGTTAACTAAAATTAAAAATCAATCTGACAGTGCAGCATCAGGGCAGCTTGAAAGGTCCCTCCTTTCATGGCTACTGTGACCATCCATGCTAATTCTTCACAGAAGTCTCTGCCAGTAGGAAAACTCATTTTTTCTAGAAGTCACTCTGATGGTAGTGGTTTAGGTGCTAAGTTATGTCTGACTCTTTGTGACCCCATGGACTGTAGCCCACCAGGCTCCTCTGTCCATGGAATTTCCTAGGAGTGAGCTACCATTTCTTTCTCCAGGGAATCTTCTTGACCCAGGGATCCAACCCATGTCTCCTGCACTGCAGGCAGATTCTTTTCAGTTGAGCCACCAGGGAAGCCCACCGAACACAGCCATTATACATCAAATGATATGAGACACAGAAAGGTGAAGAGGCGAGAACACATCACATATATGAGATACAGAAAGGTGAAGAGGCGAGAACACATCACATATATGAGATACAGAAAGGTGAAGAGGCGGGAACACATCACATAGATGAGATACAGAAAGGTGAACAGACAGGAACACATCACACACGTGTGATTTTTGCCTGTTAGAAACTTAAGAGGAGCATATATCCATATTAGTCACAAAGTCAATTTTCTATACAAAGGCATCTCATACTGTTGAGGTAATTTGGTGAAGTTTTACTGATTTCAAAAGAAGACCTCACACCGGAAACAGCTGTCACTCATTTAATGTTATCTCCCGGGGTTCATATCTGCCACCTTGAATGCTTAACACTGAACTCAAGCAGTCACACCTGATGAAGACCCTCTCCTTGACCAGTCTTCAGTCAGGCTCCTCGGAGCCTCCTTCTAGTCCAGGCCTCTACCTAGGCTCCCTATCCTCACTGTGCCTACCTATCCTAGTTTTAGCACAAATTCTGCCAAGTCAGTGTAGACAGATTTCTGACTGGATATCTGACCAAGTTCCTCACCCCACCTGTGATACTAAAGTCCTTGACCTGCCTTCACCAAGAACCCTCCAACCCTTTATATCTTCTCTTAGTGATTTTCCATCCACTGACAGAGCCCACCACTCAGAGGGTTCCTTGACTGCATAAATTCTCATTTGCTCCTGTTGCATTCAGAGCTGAACCTGAACTCTCTCCCCTACTGTAACACTCTTGATATCTACAGCAAGTCATGAGTAAAGTCCTCCTTACCACTGTAACTAGTATTGGAATCATTTTTTTTTTCTTTAAGAGAAGAACTGTGGCCTGGTGTCTAGGCCTGACACCAGGACTTAACTGTAAAAACCCACCACTCAGAAACCTCAAGCCCACTTACCGATCACAGTAAGGGCCCACAGGAGACTAGGTCTCCAAATATGAAGGTCACTTAATGCCCACTGTGAACCCAGAAATTACCAACACCCCCACCATCGACAATTCTGAAGACCATAGGCCTTGAGCCTCAGAGAGGCTTTTAACACACATACACACACACACACACACACACATACACATGAGAGACTGAGATTTTTCTTAAATCTTGTTTGAAAAAATAAATCATGCTCTGGAAAGAGGGTGTTACTACTCACAAACTAACCCTTCTCCCCAAGAAGGTTTGTGGCCAGCTGCACATCTACCTAAGAAGTGTTCTGAATTTAACGGAATGGAACAGTCTGTCTACCAGCTTAAGAACGGTCCTGCTTTGGGTTCTCAGGAAAAAACCTGGAAAGAGCCTCCCTAGTGGATTGTTAGTCAATGAGGAAAACAAAGGCTTCATCAGAACTAGACCTCTGGCGCTAGCTGTGAGACCTCAGGCAATCACTCATCCTTCACAAGGCCTGTTCTTCTTACCTTTCCAACAAAGGAGCAATATGATCTCAGAGGTTGTTATAAACATGAAGTGAGGTCTGTGCCTGGTACATATTAGGCAACTTGCTGCTGCTGCTAAGTCACTTCAGTCGTGTCCAACTCTGTGCAGCCCTGTAGACAGGAGCCCACCAGGCTCCTCTGTCCACAGGATTCTCCAGGCAAGAATACAGGAGTGGGTTGCCATGTCCTTCTCCCCAGGCAACTTAATAACTGTCATCAATTGTTATCATTCAAGCTCAGCTCAAAAGGTGAGAGAGTCAAGTGATTTTTCGGACAGAAAGGGGCTTCCCTAGTGGCTCAGTGTTAAAGAATCCACCTTTCAATGCAGGAGCTACAGGAGACTCGGGTTCAATCCCTGGGTCAGGAAGATACCCTGGAGAGGGTATGAATGGACAGAGGAGTCCATAGTGTGGCAAAGAGTGGGACACAACTGAAGCTACTGAGCACGCACACAACAGACAGAAGGGACCCGTGTGTGCAAAGGTATGCAGTTACCTGACATTACATAGCTCTGGCTAAGGGTAAAGAAATCATAACACCTGTATCAAATGTTCTGAGAAGACACACACACACAATAAATCAGACTCCTAGGATAATTTTTCAGCCAAGCAATGCAGGCTGAAAAATTATCCTAGGAGTCTGATTTGTTCTGTTCCTGAGACATTGGGACTTGAAGTCATAGATGGAATTCCTACAGCAGAGAAGGGGTAGTGGGTAATATGGGTGCATCAGGAAGCTTAGGAGTCTTGGAACAGACAGCCTTCCTTCTCTCCCCTCATCACAAGTTCCTGTGCGTCTCCCCGCAAACTCAAGGAGCTACCTGGAAGTTCTGTCCTAGGAAACTCCTGACACAAACTCTCACAACAGAACATGTCTTCCAGGACCATTCTTTGCTTCCCGTGGCCTTGCTTCTCAACTGAGAAAGGCAAACTGCTTCATCTTTTCACTGAGATCTCAGTGAAGACACTGTACAGATTCCCGTCCGGAAGAAGAACACAGGAGCCCACCATCAATCCAGCGTATGGGCTCCAGTGGCAGATGATGTGGGCTGGCTTCCCACCTCTACCAGGCAGTGTGGCATGGCCGTGGGCCACCTTCATAGCCCCTCTGGACCTCATCTGTTAAGTGGAACAGAACCCATCTCCCAGGGTCACTGTGAGGACTAAGTGAGTTAATACAGATGAAGCACTCGGAACAGTGTCTGACACATAGCAAAAGCATTTTTAAAGTGTTGGCTATTTTCATGCTGAGCGTCTCAGAAAAGAAAGGAAAAGTTTAATTTTCAGGAATGAAGCTGGCAGCTAGTAGGCCTCAGATAACCTTGGCAAGTGCTCAATACAGTAGTCTGTTGATCGCAGTTTCAAATTCTCTCCTGATGCACTGCATTCAAGCCATAACACAGACTACCTGATTATTCAGTGTTTCTGCATGAGGGATGGGCATCTCTTTCAATGCTGGATAGAATCAAGAATGCGTGAATGATCCTTTTTGAAGCGTAATGAGACAGGACTGTACAGGAAAAGATGGTTCTCAACTAGTTCAGATTAATTCCAAAAATACAAGGGAAGTTCAAAAAATGACTTATTTTCAACTTCAAGTGCCTGGGATCCTCATTTTCCTTTTATTTGTTCTCATTTTCCAAAAACCAAAGTAACAATGAGGTAAATATTATGACATTATCTTATGATATTTTCTGGCAATCATATGGATCAATCTGAAAAATGAGGAATCCAGATCATACTTTTAATCTTGACTCCATCTCCCACTGAGTGCAATTCTGAACTAAAAAGAACAATACCTTTCACCGACATCACTCCATTGAACACGTTCTTCCCTAATTGTCTAAAGTTTCTAAACAACAGTCAGATGCACAAAACAGAAGTACTGGTCCTTGTAAATAAAATTGATTTACATACGATTACATGGACCTTGAATGTAAAACCTAATTCAGTTCTTAAAGTTTATTGTTGCATTTCAGAGTCTCAAATTGTGTAATGATAGGAGTTACATTTCTCTTAAATACAAAAATGAAAGATCGAGTGTCTAAAATATGACAAGCAGAGAATCTAGTGTAGGCAAGAGTGTCTCCTTCTCCCTGTTTCTTCGCAACTATTAGAACTTGAGGACAAACAAGGGAAAAGTCCATCCTGGCTACATTCAAGGTGAAGGGGGAGGAATATCATTTACTAGGGGTCAAAGGTGTACACAGTAAAGATGCTATGACCATCACTCATACCACAGCCCTTTCTATTTACCTAACCTGCAAGTTAAGCATAGGGTGTCTTCACATGTATTCACATTATAACTTTGAAGAAATTACAGTAGGCTCTAATTAGCCAGCAATGTTTTTGTATCAAGGAGTTAACCTGTAGCACCCATGATCAGATGATGCTAATAAAACATTAAAGCTTCACTTCATTAGAAATACTTCAACCTCGTTAGAGAAATACAAAACACTTAGCAAATATTTAATTACATCTCCTTACACATACACTTAAGAACTGCAGTTACTTGTTACTTTAGAAGTATCAATGGAATGACTGTCACAATGTTAGCTATATTTATCTTAGAACAAGTACAACCAGCCCGTCCACTGATCTAAGGTGGTTTTTCTTGAAATCTGGTTGCTCTGGGATTAGATTTAAGTAAGACTCACAGGAGCAGACACATGTGTCGTAGAATTATCATCTTCATACTACTGTACAGAAGGTAGACTATGAAGGGTATACAAAGATAAAAACAAGATACGTCTTTTTCTCAAAAGGGCACAGCCCCATAGGGACATGAGGTATGTAAATCATATCAGAGGACAATGGATAAAACCTCCAACAGAGGCTAATAAAAACAATATCACTGCAGACAGAACTTACTATGTGCCTGAAACTCATCCTATAACTTAATGTAAATTAAGCCATTAATCGTCACAACAGCCTCTCGAAGTAGGTATCACTCCCGTTTTACAGATGAAGGAACTGAGGCACGGAGAGCTTAAGTGGTGTCCCCAAGGTTGCTCAAGCTAGTAAAGAACAGAGCAAGAATTTTGATTAGGGGAGAATGGCTGTAGAGTCTCCACTTAACCACAACTGCTCTGCATACAGAAGTAGCAAAGAAGCACAATTCAGCTTGAGTGCATAATGCAAGGCTTCTCAGAGGAATCAATGGAAACAGGGACTGGAAAGGTGTGATGACACAATAGGCAAGGCCAAATTAACAAGACGTCCAGAAGCTTCAAAAGGCAGCTTCAGCCTGCACATCCAAAAACCTCCAACAAGACTCACATCAAGCTGAGGACTGGTTACCACCAGAAGCAGACGGCTCAGTCTCTGATACTTATTTTTATATCATTATTCCACCTTGTAAGGACAGAGTCTTTTCTCAAGTTCTGATTTAAGATCTCTCTCTTAATTAAGCCATTAATCGTCACAACAGCCTCTCGAAGTAGGTATCACTCCCGTTTTACAGATGAAGGAACTGAGGCACGGAGAGCTTAAGTGGTGTCCCCAAGGTTGCTCAAGCTAGTAAAGAACAGAGCAAGAATTTTGATTAGGGGAGAATGGCTGTAGAGTCTCCACTTAACCACAACTGCTCTGCATACAGAAGTAGCAAAGAAGCACAATTCAGCTTGAGTGCATAATGCAAGGCTTCTCAGAGGAATCAATGGAAACAGGGACTGGAAAGGTGTGATGACACAATAGGCAAGGCCAAATTAACAAGACGTCCAGAAGCTTCAAAAGGCAGCTTCAGCCTGCACATCCAAAAACCTCCAACAAGACTCACATCAAGCTGAGGACTGGTTACCACCAGAAGCAGACGGCTCAGTCTCTGATACTTATTTTTATATCATTATTCCACCTTGTAAGGACAGAGTCTTTTCTCAAGTTCTGATTTAAGATCTCTCTCTCTCTTTCTTTCTCTCTCACTCAGGTCCCTATTTCCTCCAAAAAGCTCTTCCTGATCCTTTCCACCTTGGCATTATCTCCTCCTTTATACCTCCCACTACATGCTATGATACTCTTGCTGTGCTTTCTCTATTTTACCTTCTATCAAGTTATCCATGAACATAGGTTATTCACCTTATTTTAAATAGTGTTTTAAAGGTAGAAAACTTTACCATCAATGAACATGTTCCAAGTATACATTATCATATCATCTGTATAAGAGCTCATGTCGAAACCATTAATTTCTGCAAGATGGATAAATGCTCCAACCTTCCACATGTAAAATACGAGTTATCTACTTATCCATCTTCCAAGGTAGGAAAAAGATTTTTACTATTTACAAGAAGCTTTCATATACATTTACAATAATGATAACAATAGTGTCGGTAAGACATTTTACTCGCTCCAAGTTCTCACATATTTTCCTTAATTATCACACAAAGCTATGAGGGCTGAAGTTCTGAAAAGTCAGGTAATAACTTAAGTTTCCCAGGGTCTAAGACATCAACTCCAACCTAGACAGGTCTTCTATTTCCAAAATTGGATGCTCTTTCTACTATATGCCATAGTCAATTCCCAAAGAGATTAAAACAAGGAAGTGTGCCACCTTTACATGACATCTAATTAATCCCTTACCTACTGTATAAAATCTAAGCTAGTAAGACTCTGTGTATGGGAGTGATCTAGGCATACTTATTAGCTTGAAATAAGCTATCAGCAAAATGCATTAATTAGATAGTCTAAACGTCAAAAGAAATGCACATTCTTTTATTTGCTAGTGCCACAAGATAGGAGAAGGAAATGGCAACCCACTCCAATATTCTTACCTGGAGAGTCCCAGGGATGGAGGAGGCTGGTGGGCTGCTGTCTATGGGGTAGCACAGAGTCGGACACGACTGACGTGACTTAGCAGCAGCAGCAGCCACAAGAGAACTGAATAATGTTAGAGGTGTTCAGTTTCTTCTTATTGTTGTTCAGTTAGTAAGTCATATCCGATTCTTTGTAATCCCACGAACTGCAGCACGCAAAGCTGTGCTCAAATTCATATCCATTGATTTGGTGACACTATCCAACCATCTCATCTTCTGCCTCCCTCTTCTCCTTTTGCCTTCAATGTTTCCCAGCATCAGGGTCTTTTCCAATGAGTCAGCTCTAGGAGCTTCAGCTTCAGCATCACTCCTTCCAAGAAATATTCAGGGATGATTTCTTTTAGGATTGATAGTTTTGATCTCTTTGCAGTCCAAGGAACTCTCAAGAGTTGTCTTCAGCACCACAATCGGAAAACAAGAATTCTTCAGCACTCAGCCTTCTTAACGGTTCAACTCTCACATCCATACGTGACTACTGAAAAAACCATAATAAACCGTAGGTTTGACTATATGGACCTTTGCCAGCTAACTGATGTCTCTGCTTTTTAATGCACTGTCTCGGTTTGTCACCATTTTCCTTCCAAGGAGCAAGAATCTTTTAATGTCATTGCTGCAGTCACCATCCACAGTGATTTGGGAGCCCAAGAAAAGAAAATCTGTGACTGTTTCCATTTTTTCTCCATCTATTTACCATGAAGTGATGGGGCCAGGTGCCATGATCTCAGTTTTCATAATGAGCTTTAAGCCTGCTTTTTCACTCTACTTTTTTTACCCTCATCAAGAGTCTCTTTAGTTCATCTTCACTTTCTGCCATTAGAGTGGTATCATCTGCCTATTTGAGGTTGTTGGTATTTCTCCTGGCAGTCTTGATTCCAGCTTGTGATTCACCCAACCTGGCATTTTGAATGATGTACTCTGCATATAAATTAAATAAACAGGGTGACAACATACAGTCTTATTGTACTCCTTTCCCAATTTTTAACTAGTCCGTTGTCTCATGTCCAATTCTAACTGTTGCTTCTTGGCTGCATATACGTTTCTCAGGAGGCAGGTAAAGTGGTCTGGTATTCCCATCTCTTTAGGAATTTCCCAGTTTGTTGTGATTCACATGGTCAAAGGCTTTAGCATAGTCAATGAAGCAGATGTTTTTTCTGGAATTCCGTTGCTTTCTCTATGATCCAACAAATGTTGGATCTGCCTTTTCTAAACTCAGCTTGTACATCTGGAACTTAGTTCACGTACTGCTGAAGCCTAGCTTTAAGAGTTTTTGGCATAACCTTGCTAGCATGTGAGATGAGTACAATTGTGTGGTAGTTTGAAATTATCTGGCATTGACATTCTTTGGGACTGGAATGAAAACTGACCTTTTCAAGTACTGTGGCCACTGCTAAGTTTTCCAAATTTGCTGGCATACTGAGTGCAGCACTTTAAAGCATCGTCTTTTAGGATTTGAAATAGCTCAGCTGGAATTCCATCACCTCCACTAGCTTTGTTCGCAGTGATGCTTCCTAAGGAAGGCCCACTTGACTTCACACTTCAAGAAGTCTGGCTCTAGGTGAGTGACCACACCATCATGGTTATCTGGGTCATTAAGACTCTTTTTGTATAGTTCTTCTGTATATTCTTGCCACCTCTTCTTGATCTCTTCTGTTTCTAGGTCCTTACCATTTCTGTCCTTTATCATGCCCATCTTGCATGTAGCATTTCCTTGGTATCTCTAATTTTCTTGAAGAGATCTCTAGTCTTTCTCATTCTATCGTTTTCCTCTATTTCTTTGCACTGTTCACTTAAGGCTTTCTGAGCTCTCCTTGCCATTCACTGGAACTCTGCATTCAGGTGAGTCCATCTTTACCTTTCTCCTTCGCCTCTTGCTTCTCTTTTCTCAAGCTATTTGTAAAGCCTGCTCAGACCACCACTTTGCCTTCTTGCACTTACTTTTCTCTCTAAGCTGCTTAAAGGTAGGTATATATTGTTCCTCTCTCTTCACAATTAGTGCCCAAAGCAAAACAGACACAGAGAACAGAAGGGCCCAAAGGGAAAAAGTGTACGCCAACTACCAGTGGATTCATGACACAAGAATCCACCAGAGATAAATTACCGAAAAGCTTACGGTACTGGGAACATGAATGAGGATCACTGCAGGCCGTCACTTAATAAAAAACAGACCGTGTATTACATAGAAAGATATGTCAAGGAATTATCAAACGACCCTTGGCTTTTACTATCTGTAGTTATGCTTTTAATATTCTTTCACAGAACTTCAAGTGTTAGATTGTAAGACAGAGAAAAGTCAGAGGAAGAGAACACCAGGTGTGTGACTAAAAGTGCAAAAAAAAATCACGAGACTCTCTTGTCAATAGGAATCATTCCTAAGGCTCTTATTTGAACAAAGTTTGAAAATGCCCACTTTGGTACCAAATGTGCAATCGTGGTTATGTGAGGGATGTGCTCAGATATGAGAAAAAAAATCCTTCCTTCAAATCAATCATTCTTTCATGTATGGCCTAAATGTGCACAAGATTCAGACATGGACACCAATCCAGGGACCATCACTTACTGCAATATTCTTAGAACAAGCATTTAGCTTTTCTGAATCTCAGGTTCCTCCTGTACAAAGGGAAAACACTAATCCCTTACAAGAATGTCATGACCATTACATGAAATGAACTTAACACAGTGTCCGGTACAGAAGAGTAACTTGAAGTTCTGGTCCTGAACAAACGTTAACTATTAAACCACTGTTTGTTATGATAAGTGCAGAATATGAAATATTTTCATTGTAGGCATAACATTTAATGTGTATTAAATTACTATCTTCACAAGAGCTTCAGAGAAAATAAACAGTGGTGCTGGCCTCTAATAAAGACCAAACAGTTTGTAATCCTATAAATGATATGTGTCTGGGAAGCAGTTCCAGAAGACTTCAGCCGAAAAACAATAAACAGGAACCAACACTTAGCCAGATTTTATCCACAGTTTCTATAAAGCTACAAATTCCATAAAAATTAAAAACGAAAAGCCAAAAAGACTTCACTATTGCTACAACCCAAGTTAAAAACAGAAAGTTCAAAGGAAGAACTAAACCACCTATCTCCCTACCCTGGGGATAAATCTCAGGGGTGGGGATGGCCGGATGCATGGAAACCACACACAGCACTTTCTCTGGATTCTCTTCCCGACTCTTGAGCCTTCCTCTGCTGCCTCCGTTGATAATCTTCCTCATACGCTTTTCTTCAGGACAGATAAACCAATCTCTAGCTACCTTGTTTTAGCTATGTTATGTGTTTTCTTTAAAAAGCACTACCTGTGTGTCTACATGCAGGCAGCTCCTGAGTGGCCATCTAAGTCTGGATGCTGGAATTGCCGGCAAAAATGTATGAACTATCTCCCTTGCCTTTTTTGACTTAACTAAAAAATATTGAGCTATCCAGCATGGAAAACCAGCTTTGCTAAGCGTATCAGCAACACGGGTATGGCCTGGCATGCTTTTCTGAACTTCCTGGCCTACCTTCCTACACATGACCTCTTCCTTAGGCGAAGTCTTGTTTGCTGGGCATCTACAACATGTGCCCTTATCAACAGATTTGGTAATGCAAAGTACTGAGTGTTCCAGCCCTCTTTTCTCTCATCTCCCTGAAGTATCTATGCAAGATGATGACTGGAGGAGCGCTTGGCATTACTTTTTTTCATGTCACCCATCAACCTGTCTCCAACTCTTAAAACGTACCTCCCTTTTCCATCAGCTCCTTCTTGGTATTATACGACAAACACATTTGTAATAAAATCATGATCTAACTAGTTTAATCTCCTTTTTAAAGCAACACACTAAGTTATTCAGTTCAGTCCCTCAGTTGTGTCTGACTCTTTGCGACCCCATGGACTGCAGCACACCAGGCCTCCCTGTCCATCACCAACTCCCGGAGATTACTCACACTCATGTCCATCGAGTCAGTGATGCCATCCAACCATCTCATCCTCTGTCGTCCCTTTCTCCTCCGGCCTTTAATCTTTCCTTGCATCAGGGTCTAAATTCTATCCTCTGTGTTTCTAAGGCCATCTTCTTTCTCAAACTGGTCTTTGCACCATCGATGTTTTAGCCAAACCAAAGAATCTAAACTTCTTCTGTCTCAACATCCACAAAGCCATTCTTCAAGTTGGAAGCACCCATTTGTCTCTACTGTGACCTTCAAATGCCTTCAAATAAACCAGTACTCACAGCTTCACTGTGAAGTTGGATCGTACTTTATAAAAGCATCTGGCTATCCTTGAGGACAGTAAACGGAGCTTCCTTTACACCTTTTTCAGCACCAATAAGACCAGCTTCTTTCTAGATTAATTAGAAAGTCCCACCCTAAATAATCTAACCAGGCCCACACATCTGCTGATGCTTATAAATACCAAATACTGGCACGCCATATGGCACACATGGCAGTGTGCCAGGAGCAGGAGTACAGAAGCCATGGATATCTGCAGTGTGTTTTTCTGGTACTACAACTTTTATTAGAAAACTAAAGAGAAGGAAGCAAAGCAGTTTTATCCTGTTTTACATTTTTTTTAAAATGTACCATATTGCCAATATTACAGAATTTATATGAATTAACTTGACTCTTGTCACTTCCATTGAGGCAGCTAGTTTGGGTCATGTTTCCAGACTACTGAGAGTGCATTTTTCCCCTACTCTGATATAATACTCTGAGAAGTACTGTACTACCATAATCTAGCACCTTTCTGCATGACTGAAATACTCTATAATTATATTATATTCTATATTTAATAACATTTGTGTCTGAGTCCCATTACCCTCACCAAACATTAAGCCCATGGTTGACAGAGAACCTCTCCAGTCTTTACTGCCTCAGGCATAGGGCTTTAAAAATAAGAGGTTGCAAGAATTTAGAGTGTTTAGAAAAGGTAAAACTAAGGTCTTTCCAGGACTGGCAAAGAGCAATTAGAGATAAGAAGCCAGGTGGTTAGACTCAGCCCCATCTCTAGCTATAAAAGCTGTAATGGGAACAGAGGAGCCCCAGCAAACAAACACACCTAAGAATCGAGTCAAGTAAATGAGATCAGAGGGAATGGCTATAAGGTTCTTTCATTTAGGATCTGTTGACAAGCTTTACAAAAGGCAAAGGAGTGCAAGTTGACAGAAGCAGACCAGATATTTTAGGTGGTAACCTAAAATTTCAGTATTGCTTTAGAAAAAATCCACCTCTAAAAATGATTCTGGTAACCTAATCAAGCTTGATGGAGAGAGCATCCAGTTAAAAAAAAAACAACAACAAACAAAAAAAAACAACTAAAAGTTCCACAAACTTTAATCACTATAGAGAAAGCTAATCCAGGTTATTTCCTTGTATCATTTTCTAATACAAAGAAGTTTCATTTTAAAAAATGGTAAGACAAATGGTTTTGGTGTCAAACAGACTACCAGTTTTGTTATATAGGAAAGTTATTTAAGCTCTTCCATTTATAAAATGAGTATAATATTAATATATCTACTTTGTAAGACTGTTGCAATGACCAGATGAAATCATGCATGTCAAGTACATAATAAGAGCCTGGCAAACTATCATAATCATAGCCACTGCTATTTTTAAGGAAGAAATCATTGGCTAGAAAGATATGTTACTGTTGGTTCCTGGTTACTACTCTTACGTTAAGCTTACGTCTGAGGACCTAACAAAGACAATTACCACTTTAGGATGGCACCAAACTGAATGCAGCTGAAGTACCTTCCAACCAAGGAAACAGTCAAGGGACATCGAACATCGTAACAGTCAACTGTCTCTGTTCCAAAGGTAAATTTATCATTTGCTCGAGTATATTTTCCCATCATTAGTTTAGATCAGGCACCATTAATAAGAGTTATATGACACTCACATTGCCGCTGATGAAACTTCAAAGTATCCTGTCGGTAGTTAACAGATTATCCACATTCCAGCATCCTCTAAGAAAACATTTTGTTGTTGCTGTTTACTCACTAAGTCTTGCTGGACTCTTCTGCAAACCCATGGAGCCTGCCGGGCTCCTCTGTCTGTGGGATTTTTCACTTAAGAACCCTGGAGCAGTTTAAATTTCTTTCTCGATGCGATCTTCCTGACCCAGGGGTCAAACCCATGTCTCCGGTGTCTCCTGCATCAGCAGAGACTTTACCACTGAGCCAGTGACATCTACTTAACCAAGCAAAGAAACAATTTAACATATGTGAACCTCCAAAAATGTTCTAAGTTCAGCTTAATGGAGTGGTGAGCTTAAAATGTGGGTCTAGCATTCTAATGTGACTGGCTGTGTTTACTGTGAACACATATTTGGGTTTTCACTATTCTATTTTTATTTACTTATTTTCTTTGGACAAACAAAAGTGCATTATATTGTGTGATATCATGACTACACATAAACAGTATAGTATGGCAAAATAATTTTTTCACATAGAAACAAAGCTAACATCCTCTTAAAGACTGTAAACATTTTATAATGAATAGTAATTGAAAGCCGAATACATAAGCCTCTGTCTTGGATAAGATGTGGAAGTATGCTGGCATCTTGCCTTGTTCTTCCAAAAAGAACAGAAAAGAACAACACTGCAAAACACAGTTGCGCCTGGCCTGACAGGGAAGTACAGGCACAAAGATCACCATTCTCCATTTACACCACGTTTTTTGTAAGTTGTTTTCAGTAAACTTGCTATCCCACATGTTTACAGACTTCATTTTTCTGCTGTCCTACCCCATTTTGAAATATTAAAGCAATATTTCAGAATATTTCAGGAAAACTTGTGTTTTCACAGTGTAGCTTTCATTTTGCACCTTTGAGCCCATCCCATCTTTTAAGGTATCACAGTGGAGAAAATTTTGTTGGGATACATTATTTTATTACCTTTTATTCTACTTTCAGTTTCAAATATTCTGCTTTTAATTAAATGGCTTATTATAGTCATCTCACTATCTTAAGTTGAAAAAAAAAACACCTTTTTTTTAATCAGATCATTTGCAGTTTTCTTATCCTTTTCTCACTTGAAAAAACAATTTCTTATTCTTATGGATCTTCTTGCATCTCTATTATGTAACAATTTTAACTGTTGGTGTTTCATATATTTACATGGCATAGTCATTATAAAAATGCTTTATGTGGCTTTGAAGAAGATACTTTAAATATATGATGCATACTGTTTTAAGGGTGACTGATTATGCTCATCAAAAAACCTGAAAATAAACGTCAATCTTTTATTCCAAAACCTAAAACTCATTCACCTAAATACCATGCTATCTGAGTTTCCAACATGCATGCACAATGATCGGTACACAGTCAGCAATTGCCTGCTGTGACTCTGAATAGCTAAGACTTTTATTTAGCAGTCACAACTGAGGAATTCCAACTGTGTCAACTTGTGCAATTCTGTCTGGCTTCAGAACTTCCCACACCCTGGGAGACACATTGTCTCTAATTATTTTATTGCTGCAAATAAAGAGACTTTTTATAGAAACGATACACATAATTTATGCCAGGCTCTTATCAGACAGCACACAGTCAACCCATGATGAGGCCATCATTCAATTTCAACCTTAAAAATGTGTATGTGTGACCCCATGGCTGATTCATGTCAATGTATGGCAAAAACCACTACAATACCACAAAGTAATTAGCCTCCAATTAAAATAAATTAATTAAAAAATAAATAAAGTGAGTTCCAATAATTAAAAAAAAAATCATGTATGTCGCTTTCGAGTCTTCTAACCTGGTATGTTTTATCTATTCCAAAATTTATTAGTTTCTCAGCTACTAAAGTTTAAAGTGCTATAATTTGTATTTACTGTTGTTTATACATTCTAACATGCTAAATTGTAAGCCCCCTACCCAATTTTAGAGATAAATAAAAACTACAACTTTGGCTCCCTGAGTTCCAGTGTATCTTTATATTTTATTCACCCAGTAACACTGAACAAGACATCTTCTGCAGCACTTGACACA
This sequence comes from Oreotragus oreotragus, assembly GCA_006410675.1. NCBI lineage: Eukaryota > Metazoa > Chordata > Mammalia > Artiodactyla > Bovidae > Oreotragus > Oreotragus oreotragus. Next base: position 384,476 of record SJYX01023526.1, on the reverse strand, counting down.
GCACCCCTAACCTCAAGGAGCTAATCCTCTCCAGAAACAGCAGGCACACACTGCATTGCCGCCAGGGCCTTTTCCTAACTCTGAAGGCCACAAAAACCTACCACCAGGAAAAGCCTGTGTCAGAAATATTGGATCTCAGTGGTCCCTACCCATTATGAGAGTGGGAAATAAGAAATCAGCCTCTAGCTTAGCTTCTCATTTCTTTGACATATAAAAGGCCTGAAGCCTTGAAGCCACCCTGTCCCTTGGGCTTGTTTCTGGGCTCCAAGCCTAAAATAAGAGCCGAAGGGAGCTTCCAGCAGCTGTGTGCTCGTGGGAGCCACCTGAGACCACCAGAAATACTGTAACCGGGGGACTGTGGGCACTATTTCAACAAGGGCTATACAGATGGGGCACAAGACAGTGACGCACTGGAGACTCCCTCTGTATTTTCAGGAAGAAAATCCATGAAAGAGATAAAAACCAAGAAACTGAAATTGCGTATACTGTTTCTGTTTGCTCCACATGCTCCTGAACTTAACTTTTTCAGTGTAAAAAAATTCTGTATATTCTAAGACTCACATTCAGTTCCAATGAGGTGCGATTTAGGAGGCCACACATTGTGATTCAGGGTCTCTGATAGTCAGGAAGTCAAGTTTGTGCATTAGTCACTTTAAGGCTAGGGCAAAGCTAAGTATTGCCTTTAGCTGACAAATTGAGTAACTTGAGCTACATCAGAACAGTGAAAAGTATAACCTAAACTTCTCTCTGAGAATCCCTAGAAATCATGCCTTTAGTGACCAGTATCTGCTAGTCAAGTAACACTGCAAAGTTACACTGAATATCACACTAACTACATATCTAAGTTACTAGCTCATCTCAGTGAAAATAAATAGTGGATTTCTTCAATCACGATGACTCAAACCAAAAGAGTAAAGTATTGACCAAGCAGAAATCTACCTTTACTAAATTGGAAAGCTGAAAAATAATCAGGTTTCATTAATTCATAAAAACATCAATTAAATCTAAATGGTAGTTTCTAAAGGGCTTGAGAGATTTTCCAACTAAATCCTTGACAGTTTTCCCCCAAACAAATCTTTGTGCTATGAACTTGCACCTTAGAGAAACTGCCTGCTTAAGCAAAGGTAAAATTTAACCCTGCATTAGTGCATAACTAATGCACAATGGCAATGAATCCTCAGTCAAAAACAAGTTAATGAGTTTCTTATTGAAAATGTTATGATGCAACAGATGAAAAAAATAACAAAGTGATTCTTTTTATCAAAACTTTCCCACATAAGCTCATTCAGTCAATCCAAAGGTATGTATTAACATCCTTATCTGTTCTACAAAGATCTAACTTCCTATCACCCAGACCCACTGGTAAGAAAGAACTGAACTGATCTGGAATGTCAAACTGCTCCATCACTACTAGAGGTAGGTGGAGAACAAGCTTTGCAGGATTACAGAAACTAAAGAAACTACTTTCATCAACCTCAAACAGTTAGCTGTAAGGGGAGTCTGTCAACTAAATTGAGAATCAGCTTCAAATCCTAAAGGCAGTGAAAGATGAGTAATAACAGTATGCTGCTGCTGCTGCTAAGTCGCTTCAGTCGTGTCCGACTCTGTGCGACCCCTTACCCGGCAGCCCACCAGGGTCCGCCGTCCTTGGGATTCTCCAGGCAAAAACACTGGAGTGGGCTGCCATTTCCTTCTCCAATGCATGAAAGTGAAAAGTGAAAGTGAAGTCACTTGGTCGTGTCTGACTCTTCGCGACCCCATGGACTGTAGCCTACAAGACTCCTCCATCCATGGGATTTTCCAGGCAAGAGTACTGGAGTGGGGTGCCATTGCCTTCTCTGAATAACAGCTAGCTAAAAATCATTAAAATGAGAATCGCTGAGAGTTGCTCAGTCCTATCCAACTCTTTGCGACCCAATGGACTATATATAGTCCATGGAATTCTCCAGGCCAGAATATTGGAGTGGGTAGCCTTTCCCTTCTCCAGGGGATCTTCCCAACCCAGGGATCAAACATGGGTCTCCCGCATTGCAGACAGATTCTTTACCAGCTGAGCTACCAGGGAAGCCTCAAATGAGAATTTCAGTCAGTTCAATTCAGTCGCTCAGTCATGTCTGACTCTTTCAGACCCCATGGAATGCAGCACGCCAGGCCTCCCCGTCCATCACCGACTCCCTCCCAGAGTTTACCGAAACTCATGTCCATTGAGTCGGTGATGCCATCCAACCATGTCATCCTCTGTCGTCCCCTTCTCCTCCTGCCTTCAATCTTTCCCAGCATCAGGGTCTTTTCAAGGAGTCAATTCTTCCAATCAGGTGGCCAAAGTATTGGACACTGAGCTTCAGTATCAGTTCTTCTAATGAATATTCAAGACTGATTTCCTTTAGGATGGACTGGTTGGATCTCCTTGCAGTCCAAGAGATTCTCAGCAGTCTTATCCAACACCACAGTTCAAACACATCAAATCTTCAGCACTTAGCTTTATAGTCCAACTCTCACATCCATACATGACTACTGGAAAAACCATAGCTTTGACTAGACAGGCATTTGTCAACAAGATAATGTCTCTGCTTTTTAATATGCTGTCTAGAGGCGAAAATAAAAGGAGAAAAGAAAAGATATAAGCATCTGAATGCAGAGTTCCAAAGAATGGCAAGAAGAGATAAGAAAGCCTTCTTCAGCAATCAATGCAAAGAAATAGAGGAAAACAACAGAATGGGAAAGACTAGAGATCTCTTCAAGAGAATTGGAGATACCAAGGGAACATTTCATGCAAAGATGCGCTCGATAAAGGACAGAAATGGTATGGACCTAACAGAAGCAGAAGATATCAAGAAGAGGTGGAAAGAATACACAGAACTGTACAGAAAAGATCTTCACGACCCAGATAATCATGAGGATGTGATCACTAATCTAGAGCCAGACATCTTGGAATGTGAAGTCAAGTGGGCCTTAGAAAGCATCACTACGAACAAAGCTAGTGGAAGTGATGGAATTCCAGTTGAGCTGTTTCAAATCCTGGAAGATGATGCTGTGGAAGTGCTGCACTCAATATGCCAGCAAATTTGGAAAACTCAGCAGTGGCCACAGGACTGGAAAAGGTCAGTTTTCATTCCAATTCCAAAGAAAGGCAATGCCAAAGAATGCTCAAACTACCGCACAATTGCACTCATCTCACA
>SJYX01023526.1:328014-378072 GCA_006410675.1 Oreotragus oreotragus | reverse complement strand
AAGCTGAAACTCCAGTACTTTGGCCACCTCATGCGAAGAGTTGACTCATTGGAAAAGACTCTGATGCTGGGAGGGATTGGGGGCAGGAGGAGAAGGGGACGACCGAGGATGAGATGGCTGGATGGCATCACTGACTCGATGGATGTGAGTCTGAGTGAACTCTGGGAGTTGGTGATGGACAGGGAGGCCTGGCATGCTGCGATTCATGGGGTCGCAAAGAGTCGGACACGACTGCGCGACTGAATTGAACTGAACTGAGGTTGGTCATAGCTTTTCTTCCAAGGAGCAAGTGTCTTTTAATTTTATGGGTGCAGTTACCATGTGCAGTGATTTTGGAGCCCAGGAAAATAAAAGTCTGTCACTGTTTCCATTGTTTCCCCATCTATTTGCCATGAAGTGATGGAACCAGATGCCATGATCTTAGTTTTTGAACACTGAGTTTTAAGCCAGCTTTGTCACTTCTCCTCTTTCAATTACTGTGGGATTCTTGCTCACATCAGTAGATAAAATGGTCTGCTGCTGCTGCTGCTGCTAAGTCGCTTCAGTTGTGTCTGACTCTGTGCGACCCCATAGATGGCAACCCAACCAGGCTTCCCCCTCCCTGGGATTCTCCAGGCAAGAACATTGGAATGGGTTGCCATTTCCTTCTCCAATACATGAAAGTAAAAAGTGAAAGTGAAGTCGCTCAGTCAGTCATGTCTGACTCTTAGCGACCCCATGGACTGCAGCCTACCAGGCTGCTCCATCCATCGATTTTCCAGGCAAGAGTACTGGGAGTGGGGTGCCATGGCCTTCTCCGAGATAAAATGATCATCTGATTTAAATTCGCCCATCCCAATCGATTTTAATTCACTGATTCCTACAATGTCAGTGTTCACTCTTGCCATCTCCTGTTTGACCACTTCTAATTTGCCTTGATTCGTAGACCTAACATTCCAGATTCCTATGCAATATTGCTCTTTACAGCATCAGACTTGACTTCCATCACCAGTCACATCCACAACTGTGCAATGTTTTCACTTTGGCTCCATCTCTCCATTGTTTCTGAAGTTATTTCTCCACTCTTCTCCAGTAGCATATTGGGGACCTACCGGCCTGGGAAGTTCATCTTTTAGTGTCATATCTTTTGCCTTTTCATAATGTTCATGGGGTTCTCAAGGCAGGAATACTGAAGCAGTTTGCCATTCACTTCTCCAATGGACCACGTTTTGTCGGAACTCTCCACCATGACCCATCTGTTTTGGATCGGGTCATATAAGCATCACTCATAGTTTGATTGAGTTAGACAAGGCTGTGGCCCATATGACCAGTTTGATTAGTTTTCTGTAATTTTGCTTTTCATTCTGTCTTCCCTCTGATATACAAGGATAAGAGGGTTATGAAAGCTTCCTGATGGGAGAGACTGACTGGGGGGGAAACCAGGTCTTGTTCCAATGAGTGGGCCATGCTCAGTAAATCTTTAATCCAATTTTCTGTTGATGGGCAGGGCTGTGTTCCCTCCCTTTTGTTTGACCTGAGACCAAACTACGGTGGAGGAAATGAAGATAATGGCAACCTCCTTCAGAAGGTCCCCCGCACGCACTGCTGCACCCAGTGTCCCCAACCTTGCAGCAGGCCACCGCCTACCCATGCCTCTGCCAAAGACTCCTGGACACTCAAGGGCAAGTCTGGTCAGTCTCTCGTGGGGTCACTGCTCCTTTCTCCTGGGTCCTGGTGTGCACAAGATGTTGTTTGTGCCCTTCAAGAGCCTATTTCCCCAGTCCTGTGGAAGTTCTGTAATCAGAGCCCACTGGCCTCCAAAGTCAAATTCCTTGGGACTTCTCAGTTCCTTTGTCAGACCCCCAGGTTGGGAAATCTGCTGTGGGTCCTACAACTTTCTTAACAATGCAAGAATTTATTTGATATTGTTCTGCAGTTTGTGAGTCATCTGCTTGGTGGCTTTATAGTGGGGCTAATGGTGACTTCTTCCAAGAGGGCTTTTGCCACAGGCTACATGACCCAGGTCTGCTGCACCCAGAGCCCCTACCCCTGCGGCAGGTCACTGCTGACCGTACCTTCACCTTAAATGTTTTTCTCTCAAGTTAAGAATAAACTGGTTCTTGTATTATCTAAACAAAGCCTTCCTCCCTTCCTGTCTTCAAATATCACTTTCTCAGTAAGGCCTTCCCCGGTAACAATCTATACCTATAGATACCCAAACAGAATGCCAAAAGGATCATGTGCACATGCACACATACACATACCTATAATAACCTCCCCAATTGACTTTTCTCAGTAGCACGTTCATGATCTGATCTATGACACATTTCTTTGGTTTTACAATTTTTTTAAAACTAAGATAGCATTGGTTTAAAACACTGGCTTCTTGTAAACATTTCAACTTCTGTATACATTACAATGAGCTCACCATGCAAAATTTAGTTTCCAACCATCATCATACCTATAATAACCTCCCCAATTGACTTTTCTCAGTAGCATTTTCATGATCTGATCTATGACACATTTCTTTGGTTTTACAATTTTTTTTAAACTAAGACAGCATTGGTTTAAAACACTGGCTTCTTGTAAACATGTCAACTTCTGTATACATTAAAATGAGCTCACCATGCAAAATTTAGTTTCCAACCATCATCATACAACTGACCTCTTCTACACATTTCACCTTCCGCCCCCTCCCCACCCCACCTCCAATTCCTTCTGGTTGTGGGTGCTGTATAGTTGCTAAGTCGTGTCTGACTTTGCACAAACCCATGGACCGCAGCCCACAAGGCTCCTCCGTCCATGGGTTCTCCCAAGCAAAAATAATGCAGTGGGTTGCCATTTTCTTCTCCAGGGGAACTTCCCAACAATAAAAAAGGCAGTGTGCCAAAGAACTGATGCCTTTGAACTGTGGTGCTGGAGAAGACTCTTGAGAGTTCCTTGGACTGCAAGGAGATCCAACCAGACCATCCTAAAGGAAATCAACCCTGAATATTCACTAGAAGGACTGATGTTGAAGCTGAAGCTCCAATACTTTGCCCACCTGATGTGAAGAGCCAACTCAATGGAGAAAACCCTGATGCTGGGAAAGAATGAAGGCAGGAGGAGAAGGGGACGACAGAGGATGAGATGGTTGGATAGCATCACCAACTCTATGGACATGAGTTTGAGCAATCTCCGGAAGCTGGTGATGGACAGGGAAGCCTGGCATGATGAAGTCCATGGGATCACAAACATTCAGACATGACTGAGAGAATGAACGACCACCACCCAACTGCATCTGGCTATTTTTGAGAATTGTCACTTTCCACCCTCTCCTGCCTCTGCCAGAGTTATCACCAGTGCTCTTGTGCCACTGTTTGTTCCTCCAGAGTCACTGGAGCCTTTGCTGCTGCCAGTGTTGCCACTGTCACTAGCATTAATGCCAGGGCAACAAAATAGGCAGGCACCTCCATGTCCAGGGTTGCCTGGGTCACAGGCTCTGCTGCCATGGGCAGGGGCAGCCAGTGTTGTGGCCGTCTCGGCTGCACACAGGGTTTGGGGATTCACAGCAACTGGTGCTGCAGGCAGGGGGACTGAATTAGTAGGTACCTCCATGGCTGGAAAAGGTCAGTTTTCATTCCAGTCCTAAAGAAAGGCAATGACAAAGTATGTTCAAACTATGGCACAATTGCACTTATCTCACACACTAGCAAAGTAATACTCAAAATTCTCCAAGCCAGACTTCAAAAGTATGTGAATCATGAACTTCTAGATGTTCAAGCTGGTTTTAGACAAGGCAGAAGAATCAGAGATCAAAATGCCACCATCCACTAGATCATCAAAAAAGCAAGAGAGTTCGAGAAAAACATCTACTTCTGCTTTATTGACTACGCCAAAGCCTTTGATTGTGTGGATCACAACAAATTGTGGAAATTTCTGAAAGAGATGGGAATACCAGACCACCTTACCTGCCTCTTGAGAAATCCGTATGCAGGTCAAGAAGCAACAATTAGAATCAGACATGGAACTACAGACTGGTTCCAAATCGGGAAAGGAGTACATCAAGGCTGCTTATGTAACTTCTATGCAGAGTACATCATGTGAAATACCAGACTGGATGAAGCACAAGCTGGAATCAAGACTGCCAGGAGAAATAGCAATAATCTCAGATATGCAGATGACACCTTATGGTAGAAAGCAAAGAAGAACTAAAGAGCCTCTTGATGAGAATGAAAAAAGCTGGCTTAAAAGTCAACATTCAGAAAACTAAGATCATGGCATCCATACTAGCATTAATGCCAGGGCAACAAAATAGGCAGGCACCTCCATGTCCAGGGTTGCCTGGGTCACAGGCTCTGCTGCCATGGGCAGGGGCAGCCAGTGTTGTGGCCGTCTCGGCTGCACACAGGGTTTGGGGATTCACAGCAACTGGTGCTGCAGGCAGGGGGACTGAATTAGTAGGTACCTCCATGGCTGGAAAAGGTCAGTTTTCATTCCAGTCCTAAAGAAAGGCAATGACAAAGTATGTTCAAACAATGGCACAATTGCACTTATCTCACACACTAGCAAAGTAATACTCAAAATTCTCCAAGCCAGACTTCAAAAGTATGTGAATCATGAACTTCTAGATGTTCAAGCTGGTTTTAGACAAGGCAGAAGAATCAGAGATCAAAATGCCACCATCCACTAGATCATCAAAAAAGCAAGAGAGTTCGAGAAAAACATCTACTTCTGCTTTATTGACTACGCCAAAGCCTTTGATTGTGTGGATCACAACAAATTGTGGAAATTTCTGAAAGAGATGGGAATACCAGACCACCTTACCTGCCTCTTGAGAAATCCGTATGCAGGTCAAGAAGCAACAATTAGAATCAGACATGGAACTACAGACTGGTTCCAAATCGGGAAAGGAGTACATCAAGGCTGCTTATGTAACTTCTATGCAGAGTACATCATGTGAAATACCAGACTGGATGAAGCACAAGCTGGAATCAAGACTGCCAGGAGAAATAGCAATAATCTCAGATATGCAGATGACACCTTATGGTAGAAAGCAAAGAAGAACTAAAGAGCCTCTTGATGAGAATGAAAAAAGCTGGCTTAAAAGTCAACATTCAGAAAACTAAGATCATGGCATCCAGTCCAAGCACTTCATGGCAAATAGATAGGAAAACAATGGAAACAGTGACAGACTTTATTTGGGGGGGGGGCTCCAAATTCACTGCAGATGGTGACTGCAGCCATGAAATCAAAAGACACTTGCTCTTTGGAAGAAAAGCTATGACCAACTTAGACAGCATATTAAAAAGCAGAGACATTACTTTGTCAACAAAGCCCTGACTAGTCAAAGCTAAGGTTTTTCCAGTAGTCATGTATGGATGTGAGAGTTGGACCATAAAGAAAGCTGAGTGCTTTTGAACTGTGGTGTTGAAGAAGACTCTTGAGAGTCTCTTGGACTACAAGGAGATTCAACCAGTCCATCCTAAAGGAAATCAGTCCTGACTATTCATTGGAAGGACTGATGCTGAAGCTGATGCTCCAATACTTTGGTCACCTGATGTGAAGAGGCAACTCATTAGAAAAGACCCTGATTCTGGGAAAGACTGAAGGCAGGAGGAGAAGGGGACAACAGAGGATGAGATGGTTGGATGGCATCACCGACTCAATGGACATGAGTTTGAGTAAGCTCCAGGAGTTGGTGATGGACAGGGAGGGAGGCCCGGTGTGCTGCAGTCCATGGGGTCACAAAGAGTTGGACACGACTGAGGGACGGGACTGAACTGAACTGATTGCTGCAGGGATGGGATCACAGGTCAACATGCCCCCTGGTTCCCTGTGACCATGGGTACCCCTGCAGCCAGCAACCTAGAGCTGTCCAGACCACCTCGCAGCTGCTACCAGTGAAGTTCTCTGCACCTCTGGGCTCAGTCAGCCTGGCTGGGCTCATAGGTACCACTTCCTCTGGTCTTCCAGTCTACCCACCTTTACTTGGGTGGTACACTGGACAGAAGAACCTTTGTTGATTTACGGATGTTTTATTGGTTATAGACTGAAGAGAAGAGACAGTGAAAGCATCCCACATTGCCAAGATGTTGACCTGATCAATACGTTTTATTCATTAATTTCCCTCCTCTAGTTAAAATATAATTTCTATGAATGTATGAATGTTTGCCTTTTTTGTTCACTGTTCAACAAACAGATCTGGGCCTGATACATGAAAGATATTTAGTTTTGCATAAAGAGTTGAAAAGAATAAAAAAGCATGTAGTAAAAACCTCTAATAGTGCCCATTTTAAAACAGGATATGTGTATCGTGTAGTGGATTAATACAGGACAAGCATTAACATTTCATTAGGAAAAGAAAACTATTATGAAAGAAAGCTATTAAAAAAAAAAAACACTCAAAAGAAGGTGTGGCTTGTGATAGGCAGACTGGAGCTATTTAGTGATCAGTCAGGTAGGAAAGAGTGGTAGGTATTTAGAATGGGTTGTTTCCTCTTAGAAGTAATATTGTAGGAACACACGGAAACAACATTCTGGAACTAAAACTTAGCCAATAGAAACAATTACACTTTTTAACACACTTGAAAAGAAATGTGTTTCCCAGTTACATATCAGACTATTAAGGAATCTTCTTTAAAGCTACTGTAAATCACGTATTTAAAGACTAAAATTTTCACTTTCCTACAAGTATGGAATAGAACCTAGCCACAGATAAAGGAGATAGTAAGGAATTGACAAAAAAATGGACATGGCCTGAACTCAAATTTCCTTAAGTTACCAAGTGGTTTCTGAGATGAAATAGGCCATCCTCAATCAATTGTGCCTTTTTTTACCTCATAAACTTAGCACTTGTTACATGAAAAATCTTTTATTTAGTCTTTCTGCCCACTGGTAAAGATTTTAAACATGTCTGATGTCTAGGTCGATCCTCAGTTTTAATTCCAATTCTTTAATGCTCCTCCACAATCTACTAGTACCCTTGTTCATAAAGACTGGTAAAAATCTGTATTTGTCTAAATAAACTACTATGTTTAAGTGCTCCAAAAACATTACCAATTTGATGAGAATGATTTTTTTGAAAACCCCCCAATCAGCCAGCTTAAATTTCATTTATATTCGTTTTGTCATGTGGTTATACATAGTTCTAAAGGGAATTAACTCGTTAAAGACTTAGAATTAAAATGTTCATCTAATACAATAAACATTTATACCTCATGAAACTTAAAAATATGTAGACCTTGGATTATTACTCACACATAACTGGACAGAGTGTCAGAAGTCAAGGGTTACAGTCCCAGTTCCACTGGTATTTACCACATGGCCCTGAATGACAAGCTACTATGCACTTACTTCTTTGGGCCTGAGGGGGAACCTCACTTTGGCATGAAGTAAGTGCTCACTAATTCAATGAAGAAGGCTTTCTAATTGCTAGGATCTGTTGTTTCAAATTATTAAGCACTTTTCTTCCAAAGGAATCTCAAAGCACTTCAAATATATTAGCATCACCAACCACAGGTCACATGCCTGAAACCTCGGCTAGTCACAGCACTGCAAAGTCGAGCCCCTGTTATCTGGAACTCCAGGTTCCTGCACCGCGTTCCTATAGGACAGTGAACTGCAAACTTCAGTCACTGCAAGAGATGTCATGGCCATTTCAGTCCAGAGGCCAGCTTCCTGGCAAACTTTCAAAAGAAATGAAAAGACACTGGTTCTGGTTCAATAACGATAATCGGTTAACATGAGAAACACAAAGGCCTACCTATTATGTTATACAAAGGTAAGATCCTCTCTCTAATCCAGAGTAAATAGAGTAGTAAAGAATAAACAGAGTAGTTTCATTTCTAGGATCCGTGTGATGATAGAATTTGACTCATGATGAGACAGAAGCACAAAGAGACCGTTTGACTTATGAGTATGAGCTTGCATGGGGGGAAAAGGGCAGTGTGGGAAGGCGGGGGGAGACTAGCTATTAGTTGTTTAGAATAGCTGCCCTTCACTTTCTGTTTACTGAGAAGATCACTAAGATTTTCTCTAAGTTTACTTTTTTTTCATTCCCCTCAAAAAAACAAAAAGTCTCAGATTAAAGCAGACGACCTGCTGAATTTCCTTCTCAAGCCCAGACACGCCAGAACTACACATGGCCCGTCCCTAGCACAAAGTAATTCATGCTCTCAACTTGGTTAAGGAAAATAATCACATTTTCAGTTTAAGAGAAGTATTTCTCATACTAAGTCGTTTTTACCAAAATTTGTCTCTACTTTCGCTGTGGAACACCACAGAGGAAAAAGTCTTCTACAAGAGAAACCTGCTTTCCAGGCAGCATTTCAGGGACAAGTGTCCTCTAACCCTTTCATCAGACGCAGAGCAGTTAACCAGTGTGGCCATCATCCAGACTCACAGTAACCGAGACAGAACAAGGAAGCTCAACCTTCCGTGTTCCTCAGTTTCGGCCAGGGCCGCAGGGAGAGGCCAGGGGTGGTAGGTCAGTGACACAGCTGACAGGCTGGAACAGGAAGCGCTCCACTGCGGAGCTTCCTGGGTCCCACACTCCTCTCCTCACAGGTGCTCAACCCTCACACCTTGCAGCAGCTTCTGAGGAAGTGTCACATCTCACTAAGTCAAAGAATAAGGTTCCCTCTTCTCTTACAACCCGTACTCCACACAGCGGCCTGGCGTCGTTGCTGCTCAGTTGCTCAGTCACGGCCAACTCTTCCGCAACCCCCACCATGCACTGCGGCCTGGAAGGTTCCTCTGTCTGTGGGATTTCCGAGGCAAGCATACTGGAGTGGGCCGCCATTCAAACCCACGGCCTGAATCCGATTCTCCTGCCTTGGCAGGAGGATTCTTTACCCACGGAGACCCCAGGGAAGACCCAAGTGGCCAAACCTGCCTGCTTTTCCACCCGAGCCCAGTGAGGTGAACCCAGGGCTCACATCCTTGCTCTAGCAATAACTCACTTCATACAGAACCCTGACACCTCCTGTCTCCTTAAGACAGTTTAAATCAAGTATCATCACGAGTATTCCTTTTATGTGTATGTCTCTTAAACAATTCCCAAAACTGGATTAGGGTTAGGGTCAGAGTTAGCCTCAGGGTCAGGGCTGGAGGACTCTCTCCTGGGGCAGCAAAGTCTGACACTGGACTACAGGACCGAGTTCCTACAGGACGAGTTCCTACAGGACCGGACCTAGTTCCATGACTGACTAGCTTTTTGCTACCTTGGGCAAAATACTTAAGCTTTCCTTTGCAGTTTCAATTTTCTATATATAATAAAATAATGCTATTGCTTACTTCAGAGTATTAGTGGGAAGTTTAGAGATACTCGGTTTTTCAAACAAACATGTTTCTCTCCTCGCTATAACAAAAGAAGAAATGTAGTGCATCACATGAGGACTGAGGTGGGGGGTGGAATGGATTGTGACCAGCATAACCCAGTCATTTAGAAAACTCGTATGTTCATGATAAATGACACAGAACAAGGGAATCTAAAGTATACTTTAGCAACTAGATTTCACTGTCAGCAGCAAAATTTCCAGAAATAATACAAAAAGGATGTACAGGCACACACATACATACTAGCTTCAGTGAGCCCAAAATTAGAAAAAAACAGACACTAGTTAACGTGTAGCTTCCAGGATCGCACAAAGTAATTTTTTTTTAAATCTTCTATATGCATACAATATATCACACACAAAATGCCTTCACAGATATTCACCACTCTAGGTAAAAGCCTTCCCCACTAGTGCTGTAAGAAGTTGCAGCTGGACTCTGGGTCAGATGGCACTCAGCAGCTTTGTGTGTGCTGGGGGTGGGGTATGTCAGGAATGAATGTGGTTATCAAGGCATTTCTAAGTACAGAACCCTTGGAACAACATTAGAGCGAGGGTCATGGGAAAAGAAGCTTTGCTCACCCTACTTCCTGGCAGCATTTTCAGTACGCAAGCCATAAGCAACTCATGTTTACAAGATGGAACAGGAAAAGAGGGGCTTATTAGATGAAGGGGGGCAGGGAGAATCAATGTATACGTACACACAGATTATAAATTATGTACACTTTTAAAATTTTTATTTTAAAACTCCAGAAAGTTTAAAAGTCTTCTATATCATGCTTCATTGTACGAAATATCCTTACCTCTTTAATGAACTGAATTAAGTTAGAATATTTTTATTAATGTGAATCACACAAATGAAACTCAATCAGGAAGAAAACATTAATTATCTATTTCACATTTCTGAAGAAAAATGTAATTTGGAATTATTTTTAGGAGTTATAGAAAAAATATTTCTCAGGATTTCAGGGTTTCAAACAGAATTCTTCATGTTAAATCAAGATTGTTTAAAAAGGAGGTGAATATATCCTGAAGTTGATGTAAAATTCAAGAGCATTTTATTTACCAAGGGTCAACAGCGCCCACTTTTTAAATCACCTTGCAAAAATTCACAAAGGATAGCCAGTTAACAAATCTCAGATTATTCAACTAAGACTAGCTACCTCTTTCTTTAAAAGAAGGGTCTAAAACAATTCAACCTAAGGTGTGGGAGAGCCGCAGAGCCAAATCTATATATTTCTATTCTGTGTTTCCTGATTTTAATCCTGGAAATCTGGAGATTTATAAGCACTTTTCAAAAATATGTCAAACTAGGTCTGGGCGCAACAAGCAACTTTTTTCTTAAATTCTGAAGTACATGCTTTCTTTATAGCTATGGATTTACCAAGGAGAGTGTGCTCCTGATTCCCGTTTTGCTTGAGTGTTATTAAACTAAACAGACAAAATATGAAGAACCGACCTTGGCATAAAACGCCACAGGCATAGTTTTATCTCCCCCTCTGCTTCTTCTTAAAAAGAAAACAAATATCCAAACTTGAAATGTAAAACTACAGATCTCCACATGTTTGCTTTACTTGTAACATAGCATTTCACTCTTTGGTAGTAGTAGCAGCAGCAATTGTATAACATACTTTATCATTTTATGTAGAAGAATATATTGTTTATCAGCTTCACACATATTACTCTCACGGATGAAAATCAAACTTTTTCCTTTACATACTAAAAAGGTAAGATGCTCACATGCAATGTTCTGATCAAACTGCAAAATGAGAAGAAAAGAAAATCCATTACAATTGTTGAACTACGCTTGTTTTATATCTTTTAGCTAATGTCAGATCCTTTACATGGCTAATATTTGAAACCTGAAACAAATGCCAGCACTTGCCTGTTAGATTCAGACGTCAGGATTTCCCTCACAGTGCTGTGAGGTTCTGAACACACAGTATATCTGAATTATAAGCATCTGATATATCCTTGTTATTCCAGTGGCTTTTAGTCTTTCTACACGTGAATGCCAGTCTACATGAAAGAACTCTCTTTCCCACTCACCCCCAATTATTACCATTCAAGGTGACGAGAGAAAACATAGGAAAATAATTGCCTCTGAAGGGTTACAATTACAACCAAATCAATATTTGACAGCTGTCAATTACAGACCACAACAATATCTCTACAACTAAACAGTTTCTCTAAGCAGTTAAAATCACTTCTTATAGCACATATTCTCCTGACTCCCCATGAAGATATCCAAGAACAATTCCAGTACAAAATATACAGTCTTTGACATCTAGCATCTGCCTACTCTGTGCAAGAAACTATAGAAAGGAGTCTAATATGATTTCTTCCTCACCTTATAAAGAGTTTATAACCTAATTAGAATTAGTTTATAATCTAATTAGAATGGCCACAGGAACACTTTCTGAGGAAGAAGAAGGGACCTGATTGGGCAAAAAGTGAATGAATGAAACACTAATGTGAGGGTCCAGACACCAGTGTCCACTACACTGCTAGACTATGCATGTGTGCGTGCTCAGCTGCTTGAGTCATGTCTGACTCTTTGTGACCCCATGGACTGCAGCCCTCCAGGCTCCTCTGTCCATGGGATTTTCCCAGCAAGAATCCTGGAGTGGGTTGCCATGCCCTCCTCCAGGGATCTTCCTGACCCAGGGATCGAATCCGAGTCTCCTGCATCTCCTGCATTCCAAGTGGATTCTTTACCTGCTGAGCCATCCAGGAAGCCCCTTTATATCCTCACCCAGCAAGTTGGTCAATATAAGTCCAGGATCATTTAGTACCAATAACAGGCATTTCAATAAGGATTAATTTGTCTTCTCTAAGTTCATTCAACAAAATACTAAGCATCTATTCAAAGCAAGTCACTGGCCCTGAGTAAACAGTGAACAAAGCCAAGATGCACCAAGATGTCTAAGACTTGTGGAACAGGCCATCTAGGATAACTGTCAAGGTATTGAAGGTGAGGACACAAACATGTTCACCAACAGGGAAGTGCACAAACATTTTAAAGAATAAGCTCACGTCAGAATTAAAATACTTGAAACTCACTTAGTGACAATAATAATGAAAGCAGTAACAGCAACAAAATGTTAAGAATCCCAGACCAGACTGTGCTGGGACCCTCATTCTATATTTACATCAACACTACGAAAGCCTCCACAATAACCATCTTCATTTCACAGACGCAGAAACTGACCCTGGGAGAGGTTAAAGGACTTGTCTCACTTGTGTCATGTGGATGGGGAGACAGAGGGTGCTCTTACGTGACCGTAAGGCTATTATCATTTGTAACAAAATTAATGATTCTCTAATATCATCAAAAGCTAGTCCACATTTAAATTTCTCCAATTACCTCCAAGATTTGTTTTCTTACTTGCTTATAAATAAGGATCCTAGCAAAATCTACTCATTGCATTCACTTACATCTCTTAAACTTCTTAAATCCCTTTTAATGTAGAATAGTTGCCTGTTTCTTTTCCCTTCTTGTCCCAAGCCACTGACTCTTGACTAAACTGATTTAGTCATTCAGTCAGTCAGTCAGTTCAGTCGCTCAGTCATGTCCAACTCTTTGTGACCCCATGAATTGCAGCACGCCAGGCCTCCCTGTCCATCACCATCTCCCGGAGTTCACCCAAACCCATATCCATCAAGTCGGTAATGCCATCCAGCCATCTCATCCTCTGTTGTCCCCTTTGCCTCCTGCCCCCAATCCCTCCCAGCATCAGAGTCTTTTCTAATGAGTCAAGTCTTTGCATGAGGTGGCCAAAGTACTGGAGTTTCAGCTTTAGCATCAGTCCTTCCAAAGAACACCCAGGACTGATCTCCTTTAGCATGGACTGGTTGGATCTCCCTGCAGTCCAAGGGACTCTCAAGAGTCTTCTCCAACACCACAGTTCAAAAGCATCAATTCTTCGGCGCTCAGCTTTCTTCACAGTCCAACTCTCACATCCATACGTGACCACTGGAAAAACCATAGCCTTGACTAGATGGACCTTTGTTGGCAAAACAATGTCTCTGCTTTTGAATATGCTGGTCTAGGTTGGTCATAACTTTCCTTCCAAGGAGTAAGTGTCTTTTAACAGAGAGGGGGAAAAAAAAGAGTTTTTAGAAAAAATACACTCAAAGATCTCTTCTTGGGTGTGACTCTGTCTCTACAGCCCAATCCCAGGCTGTCACATTTAATAGCAAATCCACAGTTTGTCTACCAGTCATTATCTATGTGCCCAGAGATCCAAGATTTCTCAAACCAGGTTTATTCCAGAAAGGCAGCTCAGGGTATTTCCACCAAGTTTTCCCTCTCACCAGAGCCATCCTCAAGTGATAATTGGGAAGCCCTCGGTGCGGGTCCACAGAGGTGACTGTGGAAAATGGAGAAGAAGAAGAATGAAAAAAGTTCACAAGCTTCACAAGTCGAAAGTTCTCTAACCCTATTCCTTGCTCAAATCCACTGAGGCCTCAGCTTAAAAAAAAAAAAAAAAAAAAATCAAACCTTGTGTTCAATACAATATGTCCTCTCCCATTACATTCTCTAGAAGAGTCCCAGGAGAGGTAGTTGGCCATGACTTTAAAGAAAAATATGTCCCAACTCTGAAAACTAACTTTCCATTTCTACTGTTTTCCTTTCCTTTCTGATTTCTGAGCACTGTATGTATGAATGGCCTTTCCAAATTACCTACGTAAGCAAAGACTCAGTAGCATATGAAACAGCTCTTAAATGGTGTCAGTGAGATACTGTCCTATCACAGACCTCTCTTCACCCGTTTCCGTCCTAAGTTCTTCTTATTTCTAACTCGTAAGAGCCCCCAAAAGATCGGCTTCCATACAGATTTCTCCCTGAATAAGCAATGACACAGAAAATGACGTCAAGTGACTTTGCATTAGTCATTTTCGGCATTTCCTCTTCCAGAGTTTAGCAAGCCTCTTACGAGGCCAGAGACAAAAATGGGGGATTCCACTCCCTGAGAGAAATCAAACTAGAAGGGGCAGGAATTCATTTGATCTGGCACTGGCTTTGGCTTAGCATTAAACTCCAAACACATAAAATTGAAAGGAATAATTAAAACAAAAATGTATTTACAAGAGAAAATCAAAGCAAGATGGGAAATTAGAGCTTGTTTTGGCAGGCCTAACTCTTCACCTCACAGTGAGGAGCCCAAAGGGTTGGGAAGAAAATTTCATATCCGGTGGGGTTTTTTTGCTATTTTTTTAAAGCTATTTCACACTGTCTTTAATGGGTATTTGTATTCCACTTCCCTCTCTTCTGTCACTGTGAGCCAACTACCTCTTCATGCTGAGGAACAGAACACATTCAAGTTTCTGTTTTCACAGCACACTGGACACCTCCAAAAAATTAGAAAATGGAAAACTTCAGTCTATTCTGCTATAATGTCTTTCTGTAATGTGAATTAAGCCATTCACGAATAACAGATAAGGCATGACATGAAAGTTAGATTGGTTCAAATGTGATTTTTTTTTCCCCCAACACACTGACATTTTAAAGACATCAGGGATAGGCCTTTTCACAACTAAAAAGTTTTTTTACCCATACAGAAAGACTTAAAGAGAAAAGCCAGAAATCCTGCAGAAGAACTTTCTTTCAGTGTAAGAAGTGGGGGATTTGGTTGATTCAGTATCTACACTTCCACAGCATTAAGTTATTTGGTAAAGCTGTACATGCAGACTCTGCATGTTTATATTAAGAACAAAAATTAAGGAACTCAACGTTATGGAGGAGATTTTCTGAAGAAAGCAAAAGAGCCAGAGTTTAAGGTTGTGTGGGATCTACTGGTGCTGGGTACAAATGCCAGTTTAATTCTGCTGGTATTTTTATCAGAACTGTTTGTTTTTCTTGATGCTCTAGTTAAAGTTGCAGACCATTTTAATTATGTGCCCTTAACCCTATTTATTCCCAGTAAGTCCTGATACTTGCAGAGGTATGTGTGTGGGAGTGTGTACAGTATATCAATAGGATAAGACATACGTATTTTCAAAACTACAATGTCTGACTATGGCAGAAACATCTGTCTGTGAGAAAAAGCAAATTCATAAGATATTCAGGTTTCACAAATCCATCAAATCATGTAAAATCAAACTACCCTTTTGTACTGCACATTTGCTTGAGAACTGTTCAGTATGCTCTCTCTATATATAGTCTAAGCACTTCTCAAAATTTTCTGAGCATTTGTATCCATTGTCAAACACAGATCCTGATCTGTAGGTCTAGCAAAGGCCCTACTGATTTCAGGACATTAAAGAAAAGCTACTGGGTTGATGGGGATGCTGCTGGTTCATGAAACACTGTTTGAGCAGTAAGTCTCTAGGAAACACAAGTGTTCACTGGGATCTTCCCGACCCAGCTGGTGCAATGGTAAAGAGTCCTCCTGCCAATGAAGGAGACTCAGGAGACTCATGTCTGCCCCCTGGATGTGCAAGATCCCCTGGAGTAGAAAATGGCAACCTATACTAGTATTCTTGCCTGGGAAATCCCACAGACAGAGGAGCCTGGTGGGCTACAGTTCACAGGATCTGAGCTGGACACAAATGAGCACACACACATGAGCAGGTTTTTTGTTGTTGTTGTTTTCTGAAGAATTTAAGGCTAAGTACTTTCTGAACATTTCTTCTAACACACATTACTAGGAGAGACAGGGATAGAGGGAGAGATAATTAAAATGAAAGTACATTTTATCCACTGATCTACTTTTGGCAGCATATAAAAAAAGAATTTGTTGAATCAATGAAACCCATTTCAGCAGACAATTTTGAGTCTTCATTATTAGGAAATCCTTTATCTTCTATGCATAAGCTATGTACTATTTAATAAATACTTTTCTGAAATTTAAGCTTTTTTGTTTATAGTCTAATAAAAAATTTTTATAGGATACTTCAACCATGGTCAAAACTGAATGGGATATAATATTTACTGCTATGTTTTTAAAATTAGAACTTACTTGAGAACAAATGCCAGATGCTTAAAATAAATCCACAGGCTCCACTATACTCCATAGTTTCATGTTTATGAAATTGGCCTTAGTGATGATTTTAAATACTGAGAATTAAGGTATCATCTTGCAATCTCTTAACCATGCAAGCATTACCCTGTTGACCAAAAGTTGCAGTGCATAATACATCTAATATTTACATAGTAGTTGTTACATTTATATGACAGTACAAAAAAATTCACAGAATACGTTCTAAAGTAAATGCTTTCTTGATAAAGTATATGTGAGAAAACTAGAGAAGAGAGAAGGTGAGGGAAAGGACCAAGAAGAGTGAGGGAGGCAGAGACAGAGGTGATGGAAACTGTATCCACATCTTTTAGGACCTTCAAACATATTCAGGCCTGCTCCTTCAAAACCAGAAATTCAGCCCTGTGTTTTCCTATTCCACCCTCCTCTTAGTCTCAACAAAGGTTAAAAATTAAATAGCTAGATAAAGAACTCTATATTGCATTAAACCTTTTGGTTTAATAACAAAGATCATTTAAAGAAAGAACAATCTTAAAACCTCGGCTTTTGCTGGAATAGTTTCTTTACTACTTAAGGGGTTTTCTAGAAACCACTGTGTACATCTAAGTTGTACAAGTAAAGTTCACCTTAAAAATACAAGGAGAGCTTGATCACTTAATGATTTCTGCTCTTAACCTATCCAGGGCATCCCACTCATCAAACCATTCATAATCAAAGTATGTGCTTAGAATGTGGTTTTATAAGTCTATTTCCTTTCTTAACTCTACAGTGCTGTAGACACAAAAGATCTCCAACAAGTGACTATATTTAAGCTAATATTTGCTGAGCACTTACTATGTGCTAAGCACTTTGCCAAGGGCTTTATAAGAAATCTTACATACTCATGACAACTCTGTAAGTTAAGTGCTTTCATGCCATGTCATAGATATGGAAACTGAGGCTTAGATATATTAAGTCTGAACCTAAATCTGAATCCAGCAGTCAAACTACAGAATCAGGGCTTTTAACTGCTATGCTATTTTCATACTTGGTTTGCATAAACTGAGTGCATGGCAAATTCCAAGCTTTACATGTGTATGTGTTATACTGGATTGCAGTGGAATTATTTATTTTATTATGAGTAAAATGAAATATGTGAATAAGTTAATCTGAAAACATCTCGGGGTGAGCTAAAAGTGTCCTAAGTGAATCAGCATCTCGATGTTAGATAATTCTCATATAAAATCTCTCTCAAGATTTTAGGCCTGGCATAAAAAAAATTAAGAGATAATTTTTTGCAGTGGAATTATTTATTTTATTATGAGTAAAATGAAATATGTGAATAAGTTAATCTGAAAACATCTCGGGGTGAGCTAAAAGTGTCCTAAGTGAATCAGCATCTCGATGTTAGATAATTCTCATATAAAATCTCTCTCAAGATTTTAGGCCTGGCATAAAAAAAATTAAGAGATAATTTTTCCATTGGTAATACTGTTGCTTCAGGTAAGGGATCTGCAGAGGAGTAAAAGCCCCCAGTCTTTTATTTATTTTTTTTTTATTTGGCTGTGCAGGGTCTTAGGTCTTACTTGTGGCATGCGGGATCTAGTTCTCTGACCAGGGATGGACACCAGGCTCTCAGGACTTTGTCTGTGGAGTCTTAGCCACTGGACCACCAGTGAAGTTCCTCCTCTTCTTTAAATGAATAAAACACTCATTAGCCACAGGCCCAGCTCTCCAACCCACAGCTTCTTGGACTGGCTCCACATCAAAGATCCTGGCCGCTTAAGCTGATCAGAGGACCTACCAATCTTGTCCCAAGAATGTCCCAGCATCTGCTTTAGAGAAAAACTCTCATGGAAGATGTTGTGTATTGCAACTGAGGGACCTATATGAGGAATTCCCATAGCCAACCATGGCTGGTCCTTGATATTTAGTTGCTAAGTCATATCTGACTCTTTTGCAACCCTGGACCATAACCTACCAGGCTCCTCTGTACACAGGATTTCCCAGGCAAAATACTAGAGTGGTTGCCAACTCCTTCTTCAGGGCATCTTCCCAGCCTAGCGATGGAACCCGTGTCTCCTGCAATGGCAGGTGGATTCTTTATCACTGAGCCACCTGGGAAGCTATAGCTGCTCCTACTTAGAATTAAAGCCCACAGTTTTGGCTAAATTTGGTCTGAAGCAATATACCTACTTTTATGAGTTTGCATACCAGGTTGATTATATTCTCTGTGGCCAAAGATGGAAAAGCTTGATAGCAAAAACAAGACTGGGAGCTCAATGTGGGTCAGATCAGGAACTCCTTATTGCAAAATTTGAACTAAACTGAAGAAAGTAGGGGAAACTACAAGGCTATTCCGGTATGACCTAAATCAAATCCCTTACAACTATACAGTGGAAGTGACAAACAGATTCAAGGGATTAGATCTGACAGACAGAGTGCCTGAAGAATTATGGATGGAGGTTTGTGACACTGTACAGGAGGCAATGATCAAGACCATCTCCAAGAAAAAGAAATACAAAGAGACAAAATGGTTGCCTGAGGCGGCCTTACAAACAGTTGAGAAAAGAAGAGAAGCTAAAGGCAAAGGAGAAAACGAAACATATACCCATCTGAATGCAGAGTTCCAAAGATAGCAAGGAGAGATGAGAAAGTCTTCCTCAGTGATCAATGCAAAGAAAGAGAGGAAAACAATAGAAAGGGAAAGACTAGAGATTGCGTCAAGAAAATTAGAGACACCAAGGGAACACTTCATAAAAAGATGGGCTCAATAAAAGACAGAAACGGTAAAGACATAATAGAAACATAATTTATTAAGAAGAGGTGGCAAGAATACACAGAAGACAGAAAAGGTCTTAATGACCCAGAAAACCATGATGGTGTGATCACTAATCTAGAGCCAGACATCTTGGAATGTGAAGTCAAGTGGGGCTTAGGAAGCAGCACTATGAACAAAGCTAGTGGAGGTGATGAATTCCAGCTGAGCTATTTCAAATCCTAAAAGATGATGCTGTGAAAGTGCTGCACTCAATATGCCAGCAAATTTGGAAAACTCAGCAGTGGCCACAGGACTGGAAAAGGTCAGTTTTCATTCCAATCCCAAAGGAAGGCAATGCGAAAGAATGCTCAAACTACCACTCAGTTGCACTCATCTCACACGCTAGTAAAGTAATGCTCAAAATTCTCCAAGCTAGGCTTCAACAGTATGTGAACTGAGAACTTCCAGATGTTCAAGCTGGATTTAGAAAAGGCAGAGGAACCAGAGATCAAATTGCCAACATTCATTGGATGCTACAAAAGACAAAAGAATTCTAGAAAAGCATCTACTTCTGCTTTACTGACTATGCTAAAGCCTTTGACTGGGTGGATCACAACAAACTATGGAAAATTCTTAAAGAGAATTTAAATTTAAGAATAATAAATGTAAGAGTTTATTCTTAAAGGGAATACCAGAACAACCTGACCTGTCTCCTGAGAAATCTGTATGCAGGTCAAGCGGCACAGTTAGAACTGGCCATGGAACAAGAGACAGGTTCCAGATAGGGAAAGGGGTACATCAAGGGTGTAGATTATCACCCTGCTTACTTAACTTATATGCTAAGTACATCATATGAAATGCTGGGCTGGATGAAGCACAAGCTGGAATCAAGATTGCCGGGAGAAATTATCAATAACTTCAGATATGCAGATGACACCACTCTCATGTCAGAAAACAGAGAAGAACTAAAGAGCCTTTTGATGAAAGAGGAGAGTGAAAAAGCTGGCTTAAAACTCAACAGTCAAAAAATGAAGATAATGGCATCTGGTCCCATAACTTCATGGCAAATAGATCGGGTAACAATGGAAACAGTGACAGACTTGATTTCTTGGGTTCCAAAATCACTCCAGATGGTGATTGCAGCCATGAAATTAAGAGACACTTGCTCCTTGGAAGAAAAGCTATGACAAACTTAGATGGCATGTTAAAAAGCAGAGACATTACTTTGCGCACAAAGGTCTGTCTAGTCAAACCTATGGTTTTTCCAGTAGTCATGTATGGATGTGAGAGATGGACCATAAAGAAAACTGAGCGCTGAAGAATTGATGTTTTTGAACTGTGGTGTTGGAGAAGACTCTCGAGAGTCCCTTGGACTGCAAGGATATCCAACCAGTCTGTCCTAAAGGAAATCAGTCCTGAATATTCATTGGAAGGACTGATGTTGAAGCTGAAACTCCAATACTTTGACCACCCGTTGGGAAAAGCTGACTCACTGGAAAAAAAACCCTGATGCTGGGAAAGATTGAAGGTGGGAAGAGAAGGGGATGAGAGAGGATGAGATGGCTGGATGGCATCACCAACTGGATGGACATGAGTTTGGGCAAGCTCCAGGAGTTGGTGACGGTCAGGGAAGCCTGGCATGCTGCAGTCCATGGGATCACAGAGTTGGACATGACTGAGTGACTGAACTGCCAAATTTGCAAGAGTGGAGATTATTGACTCCATCTGCTTGTAACTGGTGACATCAATTCAATCATCTATCATCATTTATTAAACATTTATTGGGCACTGTTTAGGTATTGAAATCCAGCAGAAAACAAAAGATAAAAACCCCTGCCCTCATGAACTTACCTTCTAGTGGAAAGAGAAACGCATAGTGTGTCAGCTGGCGATTAAGTGCTATATGGGAGGGGTAGGAAAGAGGATGAGAGAAAGTTATTCAGCTATAAGATGGTAAGTGAAGGGCTCTCTGAGAAAGCGACTGCTGAACAAAGATCTGATATAATACAATATTCACCAAATAGAAGCATGTATTCATTTAACTGCTAACTGCACTGGGCAACTGGCTACACAAAGATTCTTTTCCTGCCAGCAGTTTATTTAGAAACTCAGCCCTATGCACTCAGCTTCCCCAATAGACAGCTCCCACCATACCTGCTCCCCGGGCCCTGAGACTAGCCCCCCAAAGAGCCAGTCCCCCCGGGTTCAAGAACCTATTTCTCAGAAATAGCACTTTCCCATTGACCAGAGCTGGATATCCAGTAAAATGAAGAGATCGTCCCAGTTATTTAATTCTTTACAGTCTCGATTTCAAATCTTTAAAAGTACACAAAGATGTAAATACAGGCTATATGGTAAGGCAAAGCATCATTCCTTATTTTAAAGGTTATTCAAAATGCCTTTATATTGAAAGGTGAAAAAAATACTGAAAGACAGCACCAAATGATACAGAAGAAAAAGTAAAAACCTAGTATCATTTAAGCAACCCATTTGAAGGGAAAAAATTGCAATTCAAACAAATTTATTTGACATGGCCTTTGTCAGCATTTGCATGAAGTTTAATCAAAGATATACACCATTCTGATAGTCCTTGAGAGGAAAGGAATTCAAGCTTTGACGTGCATCTTCAGTGTTTCTTAAAAATCTCCTTGTGAGAAAGCAGGATTGGCTTTCCAGCTGTAAATAAATTCCAGCCTAAAGAGGCCATTCTTGGTCAGAGGACGCCTCTGCACTCACCCACAAACTCAGCAGCACTAATATACAAGCTTTAATAGCCACAAGTACCTCTGAGGTCAAATGCAAGACAGCTGATCGTTGCCTAAAGAGAATTCAACTGCAGCTGCTTAGCAGTGAACAGAAAGATGTACCGCAGACAGCAAACCCATGACACAGTTTTTGAGCTTGTCTCCCTGCTGTGCAGTTGATGAAGGAAATCATGACACCCAGGTGGAAAATGCAGCTACACAATCCACCATATATCAAACCTTCCCAAAGTGGAAAGCTGCCACCTCGTGTATTCGGTCACACTAATCTTGAAATGTACATGACAAACTTACTAGTCAGGGGTTTTATTGACTTTGTAAACCCTGAAGCTTGACATTTAACAAATGTTACCAATAATTAATACATTTCCTATAAAGGTAAAAGCTACCTCCACGGTATAGTGAGAGACAGGGCAAAGCACACCTCCATGAGATGAGCTGTTTACTCTCTAAAATACCTCTTTAGCTGTGGAGTGTTAGTCAATAAAAACTGAAAACTGAACTTTTTTCCTGTCTAGCCCAAGGCAGCCCAACACAAAACAGATGACTCCAGACATGAAAAGGGAAGAGTAAACTGTGGGCACAGAAGCGGGAGGCCATGAGTCCCTGTTGCTTTCTGAGACCTCTGCTGCACCTCATCGGTGTCACGGTGGGGCAGGGGGGCAGAGAGGCTCAGGTGCTTCTATGGTGCTGGTGGTTTAGTTGCTAAGTCATGTCCGACTCCTGTGACTCTAGCCTGAGCCTATAGGCTACCCTATGGACTTGCCATTTCCTTCTCCAGGGGATCTTCCCGACCCAGGGATTGAACCCGGGTCTTCTGCATCACAGTCGGATTCTTTACCGACTGAGCTACAAGGGAAGCCCAATGCGTATCTACCTGGCATCAAAACCAAAGATTCTATCTATTCATAGACTCTGCATTAGCTAACATGAGCACAAGTACATCATTTCAGAAACGTTTAAACTGTGACTTTTTGAAAGTTATCTTCATTTATCTATAAAATATACGTGCTCAGACACCATTTCCTCTTAGTGACAAGCAAACTCACATGAAGCACAGCTGGAGGATGATGATCAAGCAGTGCAGACTCTCTTCATAGACCTGAAATGTAACTTCATCTGGCATAGTCTCTAAAACCAAGCCAAATCCAGGACAGGAGCAAAATCTCCTTAACTGGTAACAGCTGTGGTTTTCTTATGCTTTAATTTTCAACTTCTTGATGCCCAGGTTTCCTTTTGCCTCTTGAAATGTAGATATGCCTACTAACATCTGCTGAAATGTCATGATTCATGGTTTACCCCTACTCAGTAAGTGTGTCATCTTAAAGTCACCAAACATCCTTTGGCCAATATATTAATGAAGTAAACACAGGTCTATTTTTTGTTACAGTTATCAGACAATTAAATGTTTGGGCTAATTAAGGAAGGGCTTCCCAGGAAGGGCTTCCCAAGTGGCGCTAGTGGTGAAGAACCTGCTATCAAGGCAGATGTTGGAAATATGGGTTTGATCCCTGGGTTGGGAAGATCCCCTGGAGGAGGGCACTGCATCCAACTCCAGTACTCTTGCATGGAGAATCCCATGGACAGCGGAGCCTGGTGGGCTGCAGTCCAGTGGGTTGCAGAGAGTCAGACACGACTGATGCAACTTGATGGTTTAGTCGCTAAGTCATGTCCGACTCTTGTGACCCCATTGACTATAGCCTGTCAGGCTCCTCTGTCCATGGGATTCTCCAGGCAAGAGTACTGGAGTAGGTTGCCATTTCCTTCTCCAGGGGATCTTCCTGACCTAGGGACTGAACCCAAGTCTCCCACATTGCGGGAGAATTCTTTACCAGCTGAACCACAAGGGAAGCCCGAGAATACTGGAGTGGGTGGTCTGCCCCTTCTCCAGCAGATATTCCTGACCCAGGAATCAAACCAGGGTCTCCTGCATTACAGGCAGATTTTCCTGACCCAGGAATCAAACCAGGGTCTCCTGCATTACAGGCAGATTCTCCTGACCCAGGAATCAAACCAGGGTCTCCTGCATTACAGGCAGATTCTCCTGACCCAGGAATCGAACCAGGGTCTCCTGCATTACAGGCAGATTCTCCTGACCCAGGAATCAAACCAGGGTCTCCTGCATTACAGGCAGATTCTCCTGACCCAGGAATCGAACCAGGGTCTCCTGCATTACAGGCAGATTCTTTATCAACTGAGCTATCAGGGAAGTCCCAAAGTGGCTTAGCATGCATGCAACTAAAAGAAACCCTTAACTCTTTATTTCCTGACTCTATTATTGGAGGTAAAATATATATATATGTAAAGAAAGTTGCTCACATAATTTCATTTATTCAAGATTTATTTAGACCTACTATGTACCAAGCACATAGTTGTCCTCTTCCATGGAGCTTACAGTGAGGACTACAGAGAAGTAAACAATTGCAATGTACGGTGTAAGTGCCACAACTGACAGCTACTCCCTCAGAGGAAAAGGGAGAAGATGCAACTCCATATTCTTCAGTGTTACTGTTTCTCTCCTAAGTCATTCTTACTCTCTCAACAAAAATACCTCCAGCCCCTGAATCAATGGTTAAACAGGAAAGCTCTGGAACTCTTATCTATGAACCTTCACCTCTCTGCCAAATCACCACCTAATATAATTATTCCACCCCTACTTCTCCTGCAGGTGGAAACTCAGGTGTAGCCTTTTCATCAGCTGACTGCATGATTAAGGAGCTTCAATCTTAGCAGGCTTGTTGACAGAGGTATCAATACATGCATTCTTCTCAGACAGGAACAAAATTTATCAACCAAGCTCATGTATATTTTTAGCAATTACCAGCATATATCATTGCATGCTAGGCTTCAGCATTATGCAAACCAAGAAGTTCCAGACATCCAAGCTGGGTTTGGAAAAGGCAGAGGAAGCAGAGATCAAACTGCCAACATTTACTGGATCTAAAGAAAGCACGGAAATTCTAGAAAAAACATCTACCTCTGTTTCATCAGCTACGCTAAAGCCATTGAGTGGGTGGATCATAACAAACTGTGGAAAGCTCTTAAAGAGATGGGAATACCAGATCATCTTCCCTGTCTCCTAAGAAAACTGTATGTGGGTCAATAAGCAACAGTTAGAACCCTGTATCGAATAACTGATTGGTTCACGATTGAGAAAGGAGTAAGACAGGGCTGTCTGCTCTCACATATTTAACCTATATGCTGAACACATCCTGAGAAATGCCGGGCTGGATGAGTCTCAAGCTGGAATCAAGACCAGCAGGAGGAACATCAACAACCTCACATACACTGATGAAACCACTCCAGTGGCAGAAAGCAAATAGGAACTCAAGAGTCTTGATGAGGATGGAGGAGGAGAGTGAAAGAGCTGGCTTAAAACTAAGATCATGGCATCCGGCCCCATCATTTCATGGCAAACAGAAGGGGAAAAAGTCAAAGTAGTGACTGGGCTTTCCAGGTGGTGCTAGTGGTAAAGAACCCACCTGTCAATGCAGGAGATATAAGAGATGCAGGTTTGATCCCTGGGTTGGGAAGATCCCCCTCGAGGAGAGCACGGCATCCCATTGCAGTATTCCTGCCTGGAGAATCCCATGGACAGAGGAGCCTAGTGGGCTACAGTCCATAGCATCACAGAGTCGGACCAACTAAAGTGACATAGCACAGCAGAGTGACCAATTTCTTCTTCTTTGGCTCTAAAATCACTGTGGATGGTGACTGCAGCCATGGAATCAGAAAACAACTGCTTCCTGGCAGGAAAGCGATGACAAACCTAGACAGTGTGTTGAAAAGCAGAGACATTACTCTGCTGAGAAAGGTCCGTATAGTCAAGGCTCTGGTCTTCCCAGTAGTCACGTACTATTGTGAGAGCTGGACTGTAAAGAAGGCAGAGTGCCAAAGAACTGATTGATGCCTTTGAATCGTGATGCTGGAGAAAACTCCTGAGAGTCTTCTGGACAGCAGATCAAACCAGTCAATCTTAAGGGAAATCAACCCTGAAAACTCACTGGAAGGACTGATGCTGAAGTTGAAGCTCCAGTATATTGGTCACCAGATATGAACAGCCAACTCACTGGAAAAGTCCCTGATGCTGGGAAAGACCGAGGGCAGAAGGAAAAGAGGATGTCAGAGGATGAGATGGTTGGATGGCATGACAGATGCAATGGACCATCAACTTGGGCAAACTTTTGAAAGATAGTGAGGGACACGGAGGCCTGGCATGCTGTAGTCCATGGGGTAATGAACAGTTGGACATGACTGGGCAACTGAACAACAACAGCATACATATATCAACATCAACCCACGCAATAAATGTTAGTGATTTTCCAGGTATGTTGCACAAAACTATTTCAAATCAAACTGTTTATCAGAAAAACAGAAAAGCTTTTCAGAATAAAACAATAAAAACTTTCTCTTAGTCTTCCTTTCATCTGTAGCTCCTCAAACACATGGCAGCAGGCAGGCTCTCATTTTCACTGATCCCTGTTGAGGAGCAGAGGAATTAAAATCAACCTGCCCTAAAATAATGCCCCTAAGTTGACAAGACAATTCTGCAGCATTCCTAAACTTTCCATATCTCTCAGATCACCTCACCTCCCCCTTGCAAAGATGACTTCAAACTGGGCAACCTCAGATAAATGCTGAATAAAGACCAGCTGACACAGAAACAATCCTACACAAAAGTACCATGAGATGGTCATCCAGCTGAGCTCAGCCACTTCAGAGAATGCAACTCCAATCACTTCCACAACAACGGAGAGAGCAGAGCTCTGAAGGAGCTGAAATATGCAGGGCTTTCCTGGTGAGGTTCTATAATGACTCTCTGGTAGAGTTCCATGTAAATTACAGACACAGAAATACAGCTCCCCAAATAATAACACTTTCTTTTGCAAATAAACTCCATTTTCCTTAGAAGTAAAAAAAGTTTTGGTCTTTTTTTCATTTGCATGACACAGTATTTCTAAACAAAACAGTAGCTGCCATTTAACTCATTAGCTTACATTCACTAAAAATGAACAAAAAAGATATCGTTTACCCAAAACAGTTATATGGCACACACGAGTTTGGGTTTTATTACTATTGTTGAATAGCAGTGATCATTCACTGAGTACCTGCTGGGTGACAAACTGACTTAATTACTTTACCTCCATTTAATCATCGTAACCCATCAGCATCATCCATACTTCTACAGAGCTGGTGACTTAAAGGGACTGGATTTCAATCCCCTTGCCTTAACTGTCAAGACTTGGGAGATACTTTCTCAAGTGGACAAAACCAAAGACTTTGTTCACTACTCTAAGATCTTCAGAGTACATTTCTTTAATCTGTAAGGTAAGAACCTTTAATTTCTACTCCTTAGTTCAAGCTGCAGTTAATTCTCCATTCTACTAAACTCTAAACAATCAATCATTTGGTCAACAACTTGGACAGGCTGTTCAGAAAACTTGGAGAAATAAACTTAGGAAAAGGAAGTCAATCAGTTATTAGCACTTTGGATTCTAATTTCAGCACTTTGATACTGTGGTGAGGTTCCCTGATTTAGGGCCTCTCAAATCCGTCTATGGGGACTAGCTCCATTGCCAAAGTGATCTATCCACCCGCTCCATTCACAACTCCCACTACTTCTATATCCAGCCATTAACCCTGGACAATGACATACCTTGCTTTTCTATTTATGCTTATCAGCTTGTATGTATGCCTTAACTTTTCACTTTACTTCAATCCCACATAAAACTTAGATTTGATGCCTCCTACTCATTTATATACAATGATTCTGCTTACATTTTATAATGGAAGATTCAGTGGTATGCCTTTACATTGTTTCAGAAAATAAAACCTGCCTATAATAGTTTAAAGAGAATTATTAGAATCTATAAATCCAGTAGGAACACATACTAAATAAGCAATAGATACACATGTACATAGAACACATTCAGAAGTGAAACATTAGCAAGAAATGTTAAAATAGCAAATACTTGGGCATATTGGAAGCTACAATTTCGTCACATGATCCCCTCTCAATAACACTAAGGTTAAGTGAATGAATGGACAATAAAAGGGTCATTTACAAATGAAATTAGAATGAAATAGACAATTAAGCACTGATAAAAACTGAGTACTCTCTACCCAGTTAACTATTATTTATTCAAAATCCAGTTTATTATTCTATTGAACGCATAGTCATGGTACTTTCTATCTGCTAAATGAACTGAATGAAAAGGTAATTTAATATTACCTTTAATATTTAACAGTAAAGATCAAACGGCCAACATATACTGGATCATAGAAAAAGCAAGGGAATTTCAAAAAGCATCTACTTCTGGTTCATTGACTATGTTAAGACTTTGACTGTAGGGATCACAACAAATTCTGTAATATTCTTAAAGATATAGGAATACCAGACCACATTACCTGTCTCCTGAGGAACCTGTATACAGGACAGGAAGCAACATTTAGAACTGGACATGGAACAAGAGACAAGCAACATGGTTCCAAATTGGGAAAGGAGTACGTCAAGACTGCATACTGTCATCCTGCCTATTTAACGTATATGCAGAATGCATCATGTGAAGTGTGGGGCTGGATGAATCACAAGCTGGAATGAAGACTGTAGGGAGAATAGCAACAACTGCAGATATGCAGATAACACCACTTTAATGACAAAAAGTGAAAAGGAACTAGAGAGTCTGTTGATGAAGGTGAAAGAGGAGAGTGAAAAAGCTTGGCTTAATTCAAAAAATGAAAGTCATTGCAGCTGGTCCTATCACTTCATGGCAAACAGATGGGGTAAACGTGGAAACAGCATTAGATTTCATTTTCTTGGGCTCCAAAATCAATGCAGACGGTAACTGCAGACACGAAATTAAAAGATGCTTGCTCCTTGGAAGATTAGCTATGACAAAAGTGAAGTGAAAGTGAAAGTCATTCAGTCATATCCGACTCTTTGTGACCCTATGGATTATACAGTCCATGGAATTCTCCAGACCAGAATACTGGAGTGAGTAGCCTTTCCCATCTCCAGGGGATCTTCCCAACCCAGGAATCAAACCCAGGTCTCCCATATTGCAGGTGGATTCTTTACCAGCCGAGCCACAAGGGAAGCTATGACAAAACTAGACAGCATATTACAAAGCAGAGGCATCAGTTTGCTGACAAAGGTCCATCTAGTCAAAGCTATGGTTTTTTTCAGTAGTCATATATAGATGTGAGAGTTGGGCTATAAAGAAGGCTGAGTGCCAAAGAATTGATGCTCTAGAACTGCAGTGCTAGAGAAGACTCTTGAGACTCCCTTGGACTGTAAGGAGACCAAGCCAGTCCATCCTAAAGGAAATCAGTCCCGAATATTCATCAGAAGGACTGATGCTGAAGCTGAAGCTTCAATACTTTGGCCATCTGATGCAAAGAGCTGACTCACTGGAAAAGACCCTGATGCCTGGAAAGATTGAAGGCAGGAGGAGAAGGGGGCGACAGAGGATGAGATGATTGGACAGCATCACTGACTCAAAGGACTTGAGTTTGAGCAAACTCAAGGAGATAGTGAAGGACAGGGAAGTCTGGAGTGTGCAGTTCATGGGGTTGCAAAGAGTCAGACACAACTCAGCAGCTGAACAACAACAGCAATTTTACCTTCAATATGTAATGTTAATAGAAAAAGATTACTAACCTAAAATTCTGAATCCAATGAAATTATCCTTCAACAGTGAAACAGAAATAAAGACTTTCTTAAACAAAAAGTGAGGGATTGTGTCATCAGTTGACCTGTCTTGCAAGAAATGTTATTTCTTTAGTCCTACAAAAAAAAAAAAAAGAAGAAGAAATAAACATAAAATAAAAATTTTATTTTCTTTAAAGAAGGAGAAATTGGGAATACTCAGATAAACGGTAATTGCCTGGAGAATCCCATTGACAAAGGAGCCTGGCAGGTTACAGTCCCATGGAAAGAGAAGCCTGGTGGGCTACAGTTCATGGGATCGCAAAGAGTAAACTGAAGTGACTTAACATGTACTACAAATGATGCAGGATAGCGTTATTTGAAGGTGGACCTGCACTAGTTGCATACTGTAGATTCAGGGGCAAACACTTTAAAAATAATTTTTAAAAATATAATGGCATGCAATAGGGGAGAGAAAATGGAATCATATAAAATCCCCAAATATTTGGAGATTAAACAACACGTTTCTAAATAACACATGAGTCACAGAAGTCAAAAGAGGAATTTTTAAATGTTTCCCATTAAATGAAAATAAACAATGTAATTTTTAAAACTGTGGAAAGCAATGCTCTGAGAAAAATTTATAGCACTGAATGCAAATATTAGAGAAGAAGAATATCTGAAATAAATAAGCTGACATCTTAGGAAACTAGAGAAAGAAGAGCAATATAAGCCTAAACCAAGTAGAAAATATGAAATAATAAATATTATACAAAAACCAATAAAATTAGAAACAGCAAATCAATAGAGGAAAAATCAATAAAGTCAAAAGCGGAACAAATATAAAATTAGAGAAATCACTATTAATGATATGGACATTAAAAGGATAATAAAGGAACAATATGAACAACTCTATGCCTACAAATTTGGTATTTAGATGAGATTCACCAATTCCTTGAAAGACACTAACTACCAAATCTCACACAAGAAGAAACATTATCTGAACAGACCTATAAATACTAGAGAAAGTAAATCAATAATTTAAAATCTATGCCTCCCAAAGAGAAAAACACATCATGCCTAGGTGGTTTCACTAGTGAATTCTATCAAATATCTAAGAAAGAAATAGTAACAATTGTCTAAAAGTTTCCAGAAAATAGAAGCTGAAAGAATACTTTCCAAGTCATTCCATGAGGCTAGCACTACCATAAAACCAAACCAAAGATAAAATCAAATTACTTCTCTCATGGTTGTTGTCCAGTCACTCAATTCTGTCCGACTCTTTGCAACCCCATAGACTGTAGCACACCAAGCCTCCCTGTCCTTCACCATCTCCCAGAGCTTGCTGAAACTCACGTCCATTGAGTCAGTGATTCCATCCAACCATCTCATCCTTAGTCGTCCCCTTTCCTGCCTTCAATCTTTCCCAGCACCAGGGTCTTTTCTAATGAGTCACCTCTTCGCATCTGGTGGCCAAAGTATTGGAGTTTCAGCTTCCGCATCAGTCCTTCCAATGAACACCCAGAACTGATTTCCTTTAGGATGGACTGGTTGGATCTCCCTTCATTCCAAGGGTCTCTCAAGAGTCTTCTCCAACACCACAGTTCAAAAGCATCAATTCTTCAGTTCTCAGCCTTCTTTATAGTCCAACTCTCACATCCATACATGACTACTGGAAAAACCACAACTTTGACTATATGAACCTTTGTTGGCAAAGTAATGTCTCTACTTTTTAATACACTGTCTAGGTTTGTTATAGCTTTTCTTCCAAGGAAAAGTGTCTTTTAATTTTATGGCTGCAGTCATCATGTGCAGTGATGTTGGAGCCCAAGAAAATAAAATCTGTCACTGTTTCCACTGTTTCCCCATCTATTTGCCATGTAGTGATGGGACCAGATGTCATGATGTTCGTTTTTTGAATGGATATAGACGTAAAAACCCTCAACAAAGTATACGAAAATTGAATCCAATAATTATAAAATAACAACTTAAGATTTATCCTAAGTATATGACTTATTCAATATTTGAAAATCAATGTAATCCATTACACCAATACTCTGAAGGAAAAATGAATCATATGATCACATCAATAGGTGTGGAAAAAGCATGTGACAAAGTCCAACATACATTTATAATAAAAACCCAGTAAACTAGGAATAGAGGGGAACTCCCACAACTTGGTTTAAACACATCTGAAAGAAATCTATTGCTAAAATCATACTTGATGGTGAGACACTTATAGATCTTCCCTCCAAGACCAGAAACAAGATAAGGATGTTCCTTCTCTCTATCCTTCAATATCATGCTAGAAATCCTAGCTCATGCAATAAGACAAGGAAAGAAAATAAAAAGTATACAAGTTGAAAAGAAATAAAACTGACTTTGTTTACAGATACCATGACTATTTACATAGAATGTTCCAAATAATTAACAAAGATACTCTTGGAACTAATAAGAAATTATAGCAAGGTTGCAGGATACAAGGATAATATATAACAATCATATATCAGAAAAGAACAATTGCAATTTGAAATTTAAAAAAACTTCCACTAATGCCAAAAAGTAAAACATTAGGCATTAAATCTAAAAAGAAAAAAAAAGTACACGTTCTAAATGAAGTGAGTGTATGCACCACACGTTCCTTCATTTAGAAATGAAGAAAATCACAAAACTCTAATGAAAGACATCAAAGAAGATCTTCATAAATGGAGAGATATTCCATGTTCATGGACAGGAAGACAATATTGTCAAGATGTCAGTTCTTCCCAATTTGATCTATAAATTCAATGCAATCCTAATCAAAAGGCTCAGCAAGTAACTTTACCTGCTGCTGCTGCTGCTGCTAAGTCGACTCAGTCGTGTCCAACTCTGTGCGATCCCACAGACAGCAGCCCAGCAGGCTCCCCCGTCCCTGGGATCCTCCAGACAAGAATACTGGAGTGGGTTGCCATTTCCTTCTCCAATGCATGAAAGTGAAAAGTGAAAGTGAAGTTGCTCAGTCGTGTCCAACTCCTGGCAACCCCTTGGACTGCAGCCTACCAGGCTCCTCTGCCCATGGGATTTGCCAGGCAAGAGGACTGGAGTGGGTTGCCATTGCCTTCTCCGAACTTTGCCTAACTGATTCTAAAATTTATATAGAAAGGCAACACAACCAGAATAACCAACAAAATGTTCAAAGAGAAGAACAAAGACAGAGGACTGAAACTAGCCAACTTCAAGACTTAGTATAAAACTATAGTAATTGAGACAGTGCAACATTAACAAAAGATAAATAGATCAACCGAACAGAACAGAAAGCCCAGAAGAGACCCCCAAAAGTAAACTGAAATGATATTTGACAAAGTAGCAAAAGATATTCAATGGAATATGAACAGCCTTTTCAATAAATGATGCTCAAACAATTGGATATCCATATGCCAGAAAAAGAAACAACTTTTTTTTAAAGAGTCTAGACATAGATCTTACATGCTTTGCAAGAATTAACTCAAAATGCATCCTAGATCTAAACATAAAGCTCTAAAACTCTTAGAAAATAACATAGGAGAAAAAGTAGATGACTTTGGCTTTGGCGATAATGTTTTAGATCCAACACCAAAAGCACAGTCCATTAAAAAAAAAAGTTTGAAATCATTAAAAGTAAAAAAATAAAATAAAATTGCTTTGTGAAAGACACTGTGAGAAGAATAAAAAACCAGAGACTGGGAGAAAATATTCATAAAACATATATGTGACAAAGGACTCATACCTAAAATACACAAAAACTGTCAAATCTCAACAAGCAAACAATCAACCCAGTTTTTTAAAAAATGGGCCAAAGAGCTTCACACCTCACCAAAGATCTCCGGGTGGCAAACAAACACATGGAAGAAAAGAAAAAAAAGACAGCTTCACATCACGTCATAGGAAAATAAAAGATACAACAAGATGCCACTAGGTACATTTCAGAATGGCCAAAATCCAAAACATTGACAACACCATATGCTGGAGAGAATGTAAAGCAACTGAAACACTCATTCATCCATTACTGGTGGGAAGGCAGAGTGGTTCAGCCTTGCGGGAAGATAGTTTGGCAGTGTCTTACATAACTAAACGTACTCTTACCATACATTCCAGCAATTACACTCAACATTTACCCAAAGGAGGTGAAAACTATGTCCACACAAAAATCTGCACACACATGTTTATAGTAGTTTTATTATAATTGCAAAATTTAGAAGCAACCAAGAAGTCCTCAGGTAGGTGAATGGATAAACAAACTAGTAAATTCATACAATGGTCTAATTTTCAGCAATAAAAAGAAAGGAGCTATCAAGCCACAGGAACGCATGGAAGGACCTTAAAGCATATTGATAAGTGAAGAAAGCCAATCTGAAAAGGCCATATATAACATTCTTGAAAAGGTAAAACTACAGAGGTAATAAAAAGATCAGTGCTTACCAAGGGTTTGGAAGAAAAGGAGAAATAAATGGTTTTATTAAGGGATGCACAAGGTATATTTTAGCCTTGTGAAACTGCTCTGCCTGATACTATAATGATGAATAAATGACTTTATGCATTTGTCAAAATCCTTAGAACCATACCATACAGACAGTGAATGTAAATGTAAACTATGGACTTTAGTTAATAGTAGTATCAATACTAATTCATTCATTCAAATAAAAGTACCACACTAAAGAAAGATGTTAATAATACAGGTACCTGCATGTGTGTGTGGATATGGGAAAGGAGTGAATACGGTACACTCTATTATGTGCTCAATTTTTGTAAATAGTTTTTTTCAACTGTGCATAAAAACTAAATGATAATTATATGGTTGTTGATTATAACAGCCTCTCTAATTTTGAGTGTGCTTGAATATCTAGATAAAAAGTACTAAAAACTTTTAATAAAGCAAAATCCTAGTTAAAAGATCATTCACATTTACATTTTAAATCGTTAAAAGTAATATGTGCTCCATAATATTAGATAGTCAGAAAAGAAACAATGTTACTTCAAACAATAGTCAGATAAAATTAACCTTAAAAAGTCAACATTTTGTTTCTTGGGTTTTTTGTTGTTTTTTAGAAAGATTTTTCAAGATCAAGAATCTAAGCATGTTACTTTTATATTAATAAATGTGTAATTTTCATCTTAGACTTTTTTCCCCTAGAAGTTCTGTTATTATTAAGAACTATTACTACTAGTACATAAGCAATATGAAACATTAAAGGAAAATGGGAAAAAAACAAAAGTAAACTATATTCTCATCATCGGAACAGTTAATTGTATGAATTGTCTTCCAATTTTTCCCCAACATTATTAACAACTGTTACACATTAATAATTTAACTAAGGAATCCCTGAAAGTCAACTTAAACTTTCCATTCTCTTTAGCTGTTAAGCAAAATAATCCATTTAATTAATCAGGTCATTCCGGTTCTGGGTACTCAGTAACAGACTAGAACTGAATCAAGGGGATTTGTTTAGATTTCCCAGCCTCACATACACCAGGTCATCTTACCATATAGCCAGCAACCATGGTGTGTCCAATTTAGGAAAACCACGGTATATGTCCATCACAAACAAAGCATGGAGACCACTTCCCCCAGAGAGACAGATAAAAAACAGTGATCTTGCTCTAAAGCAAGGATTCCAAGGCTATAAATGTTGACTGCAACACCAAGCCAGCTGGGGCATGATGACTCATCTCATAGCAGACACTGCACCAGCCAAATTCATCACAAGAGGCAAGGCTGGGAGTGAAACTATGGCTTGGAATAGAGCCTGGGATGCAAAAGTAATAAATAATTTTGCTTATAGGCTTTTTCGGCTTCTTTTTCTTTTTTCAAGCACCTGTCTCTATGACTGTAAAAGATGGCTTCTTTTTTCTTCTTTGTAAAATAACAGATTTAGGACGTGCAATATCCGAATGACAGGCAGAGTTGGTATGAGCCAAGAGTGTCCCTTTGCTGCCAATTTCACCGTCTGTTAGTCTGAGCTTGCCCACACGCACACACACGTGGGCAGCACACACACAAAGAGGAGGGCAGAGAGGGAAGCAGAGACATGGGTGAGGCTGCCTGTGAGCAAATACCAGAACCTGGAGCAAAAGGCGATGTTTGCAGCACAGCCTTACCCTCCAGTCTGCTGCAGAGTACAGGCAGACACATGTAAGCTAAGGAAAATGCTAATAGGATGCCCAGAGAAGGCCAGCTCCTGGCTCCTCCGGGACAGGACCACTTACATTCCCCTGAAACAATCTATTTGCCTGCCTAGATGTTGCCTCCTTGTTGCCATACAGACTGATGTTAAATAATGATCATGGCCAAAACTGCCAACCAAGGTCAAAGGGACCAAATCCTATCATCATAGCCTTCATCTGCAATAGTATCTGTCTAATTTAAAACTATCATTGAACATTCAATTGTTTTCTGATAATATGCAATATGGCTGGTATTTCAGCAAAAAGAAAAGGACAACATCCAGTGGAAGCAAGAAATCTGAGTTCATTTAGCTGTGTCCTGACATTTAAGTTCATCCATCACTAAGTATTTATTTTTAGTTTTTCAATTAATTCAAAGGTCTTTCCAATACTTTTCCAGTAATACCAGTTTTCTTTGAAAGATGTACAGCCCTTTCAATGCTTCCCCAATAGCTCAGTTGGAAAAGAATCCGCCTGCAATGCAGGAGACCCCGGGTTGATTTCTGGATCAGAAAGATACTCAGGACAAGGGAAAGGCTACCCACTCCAGTATTCCTGGGCTTCCCTCGTGGCTCAGCTGGGAAAGAATCCGCCTGCAATGTGGGAGACCTGGGTTCGATCCCTGGGTTGGGAAGATCCCCTAGAGAAGGGNGGATCAGAAAGATACTCAGGACAAGGGAAAGGCTACCCACTCCAGTATTCCTGGGCTTCCCTCGTGGCTCAGCTGGGAAAGAATCCGCCTGCAATGTGGGAGACCTGGGTTCGATCCCTGGGTTGGGAAGATCCCCTAGAGAAGGGAAAGGCCACCCACTTCAGTATTCTGGCTTGGAGAATCGCATGGACTATATAGTCCATGGGGTTGCAAAGGGTCAGACAACACTGAGCGACTTT
Source organism: Oreotragus oreotragus (assembly GCA_006410675.1). Classification (NCBI taxonomy): domain Eukaryota; kingdom Metazoa; phylum Chordata; class Mammalia; order Artiodactyla; family Bovidae; genus Oreotragus; species Oreotragus oreotragus. Next base: position 341,575 of record SJYX01023526.1, on the reverse strand, counting down.
TATTTTCACTTTCACAGTCCTTTCAACCTGCTGTGGAGTCAGTCTGTTCAATAAGTCACATAAATAAAAATGTGCAATGAATCATCACAATCTCCCCTAATTTCCTCCATCACAAACACCATTCTAAAGTTTGCATCAAGTACCATTGGCTCTACCAAATGCAATGAATGTTTAAATAAGTTATGCTAAATAAAATACTGAACCATTATTTGCACAAGAAACTAATTTACATGATAGTTTATTCAACATAAGATTCAATTTAATTCATATATTTTGCCAATATGTGCATCAATAAATAAAAATATCCCTAAGTGAGAAATTACTATGCACCACAGTAGATGATTTCAGTTTTATCAAATTTTTATTCTTCAGAGGCACCTTTATTTTCCTCTTTGAAATCTATTTTTAAATATCCTACCTATATGTAACTTTATTTTTTTTTACTCGATGTATTCAAGTTGTGTCTAATTTATTATCCTCTGCTAAACTTGTAAGATCACCTTTGCTCACCGTTTCTGACTCACTCACTTATAAATCTTCCTTCTAACAAACAAGCTATGCTCCTCCAAAACTGTGAAATACTCTCAATAGAACAAAATAAAAAGACATGGTTTCTTTTAGAAGTATAGGCATTCACACAGAAAATACCTCCTTTCAAGAACTAAATATATTCTCTTTCTTGACCTTCATGTCAGTAGCTTGGTACTGTAGCTGTGACTACCCTCAAGAGTTATTTGCACTGGAGTTGACCAGGATCTGCTTTAAAGAGCCTCATAGGACCTAAGCGATGTGCCACTTTCAAGATCTCTGTGACCTCAAACACCTGGAAGCAACCGAGAATTTCTCTTCCCCCTGCACCTGACCATTCACCTGCCTAAAGAAAACTTAATCAGGCTTCACCACATACATCTTACACAGACCCACCTTAATTCATGAAATAGCATTCTCATTTTTTTACAATTCTTGAAAAAACATTGTGATTATTTTTTTACATCTGTGTCCATGACTCACAGTAAGAAACACATTTTAGAATCCAAAATTGTCTGCTCATTCACATGTACTTATAAAACAGAAACAAGTTTCATTAAACAATATTTTCCCTTAATACATTCAATACACTGTGATATCTTATTTGTTCTATTTTTTTCCTAATACTAGTTCAACTCACCAAATCTTTCAAGAACCCTCTAGGATCACAACTCACAGCCTGAAAACCAAAGGAAAATCTGAATATATAATATTTTACGTGAGTGAACTTCAGTGCCAGCATTAACACTCAAGGCAGCTCTGTGAAGAGTAAATACTAAATTCACATTAAGCTCGAATTATTTTTCCTTCACTACTTGCAAAAAACAAAACCAGGACTGCTTCTCCATGGTTTCCTTTTATCAACACGTCCTCTACATAACCTAGAATCATCCTGAGATGATAAATGTTCAGTGATATTTGTTATTCAACAGATGTTTGAGCTGCTGAAATCCCCCATGAATATTTAATTCTGTAGCTTGAAGTCCCTAAGAGCTCATCCTGGAATTTTCTTTCCTGACTCTCTTTTCACTTCAAGAGCTCTACACTGATACCCACTGTCTTTCTTTCTTTGCCGATTCAATATTTCTTGTTGCTCTCCACTCAACATATTCATTCTCAAAATAACCTTGAGACAGTTATCTTCCCCAAGTGAAACACGCTTTACCCCAAAGGATATAAAACCATAAAAATACAGTTCTATTTCATGTCACAAAGATGTTGTTGTTTTTAGCCACTCAGACCTGTGTGACTCTTTGTGAATCCATGAACTATAGCCCACCAGGCTCCTCTGTCCATGGGATTTTCCAGGCAGGAATACTAAAGTGGGTTGCCATTGCCTTCTCCGGGGGATTTTCCCCACCCAGGGACTAAACCCATGTCTCCATTTCTCCTGCACTACAGGCAAATTCCTTACTGCTGAGCCACCAGGGAAGACCCAATAAACCTGTAAGTCAAGAGAAAGAGCTGATGCTTCCGAAATCAACAGTAAACTCATTAACTGGAAAACTTCTACTGGTTTACTTCTTGACTTAGGTACTCAATTTTATTATCTTCATTAATTAACTATAGCACTGCTTTGACCCAGGATCCACCAACTTTTTTCACTTACATATATTAAGTTTCAGTGCCTTAATTATCTGCCTAAAAATATCCCTTGTGGTGCAACACACCACAAAGGAGTTTTAACTAAAATGCATACACTGATCCATGCCACACTGCTGGTCGGAGCCCGAGTTCAACATCTGACTCCACACCGCCCGAGGATCCAGCTCAGTTCACAAGAAGGAAACTGCAGTGAATCAAAATACAGGGCAAGCGAGGTTCCCAAGGAGCTCACATCTAATGGACTCTCTTAGTCAGGGCCCTTCTCATAGACAGTCACAATATGTGTCTCCCCAGTTCTCTTCCCTTTCTTATTTGTTACCTGCTTCAGTTAACATGGGGCTTGCTTCCCTGGTGGCTCAGATGGTAAAGCGTCTGCCAGCAATGCAGGAGACCTGGGTTGTATCCCTGGGTCGGGAAAATCCCCTGGAGAAGGACATGGCAACCCTCTCCAGTATTCTTGCCTGGAAAATTCCATGGATGGAGGAGCCTGGCAGGCTATAGTCCAAGGGGTCGCAAAGAGTTGGACACGACTGAGCAACTTCACTTTCACTTTTCAGTTAATATAAGAAATCAATCTGCCAACCTTCCTCTCTACTTCAGAGCACAGCTAGCCTTTCTCCTTACACTTGTCCAACCTGAACACAGCACCCCCTTTAAGGCATGCTGCCTGCAATTTCTCCAGTGACCTCTCACCTTCCAAAATGGATTCACTTTGTTCTCTTCACATCTCTGCTCTGCTTAGGTTGTAAGCTTTTCAGGAACAGAAATCACTGCTTCTTAATGCTGATAAAGCCCCTAACAACTGGTATCGGGGAAGGCAATGGCACCCCACCCCAGTACTCTTGCCTGGAAAATCCAATGGACGGAGTAGCCTGGTGGGCTGCAGTCCATGGGGTCGCTAACAGTCGGACAGACTGAGCGACTTCACTTTCACTTTTCTCTTTCATGCATTGGAGAAGGAAATGGCAACCCACTCCAGTGTTCTTGCCTGGAGAATCCCAGGGACGGGGAAGCCTGGTGGGCTGCCATCTATGGGGTCACACAGAGTCGGACACGACTGAAGTGACTTAGCAGCAGCAGCAACAACTGGAATAGCTGTAGTTTCCCTGGTAAATAGCAGGTGAATCCTCTTGACATTTAGCTTTCCTTGTGTTGATATTTAGCTTTCCCGTTTTAATTAAAAAAAAAAAAAAAAGAAAGAAAGAAAACTTTTTAGTAGGGCCCACAATAGTGAAAAAGAAGTAATAATCTCATAAATCAGAACAAATATATACCTAGAGCCATAAGGACCTGCACTGTTTATTCTTCTTACCATCTTCAGATAAACATGTTCCCAAGCAGCAAGTAGAAGAGGAAGTGGAATAGAGACGGGGAGTCCCCTCACAAGCAGATCATTGCTTCCACCAAGTTTTAAGTCTTGTCCCAGCCCAGAGCATTTAAGGACAAAAAGAGGAAAGTTAGGTCTCCCTGTTCTCAAGCCGGAGACAAGAGTTTAATAAGACTGCACAAGGGTACGATTACCTTGGGATCCAAAGTCAAAATTAAATAAGAATTGGGTTAGATCTGTCTCCTGGAGTTCAACCTGAACAAGAAAAAAAAAAGAATCTGAGAAGCCTAGAAGGTCTGTCTTCTCTGACTGACGTTTGCTATCTCTTCATCAGGACCAAGAATCATCTCTAGATGAGAAGGCTGACTGTCACATCTGCTCCAAAAAATTCTCTTCAAGTTGGAACTCTGAATTTCCATTCCCACCGCTGATGGAAGAAAGCTAAAGGACCTCAGCAACGTTGGAAGCAGGGGTTCAGTGGGAATGGCTGCTTCAGATGGCAGTAAATGATCTCAACTATCACACAAGTGAAAGCACACAGTAATTTGTAACCTTTACATATAAATGGACATGAAATTCACTTCTGTGTTCATCCTTTGAAGAGGTTTTATAAACTTTAGCAAATCTGGGAAAATCAAATGCCATTAACAAAAGCCTTTTCACAACGCAGCATTGAAGAACCGACTTCACAGGTAAACATGTTTTAAACCTCTTTAAGCAGATCAATTCACAGTCTCTCTAGATATTTAAAACCTCTGCTAAAAAGATTCTGCTTATTTCCACAAAAACAGGATTTCAGAAATCTTTGCATCACTCTGCCCACTATGGTTACTCATGATTTAAATAACAGAATGCACAGGATACTGATACCATATTACAAAACCATACCTGGCCACAGTGGCCAGACAGAGCCCATCAGCCAAAATTCTTGCCTTAGATTATTTTTTCTTTTTCATTAAAAAAAAAAAAAAGAATAGAAAAGACAACTGTGGCATAACTTTGTTAGAAAAGATGACTAATAAATACAATGAAATTCAAATCACATTGACAATAAAAGACCCACGGATTACCAATGTTAACAGAATGCAACAAATTTGCTTAAATTTAAGCTTGGCACAGAAAGGCAATGAACACAGCAGACCACTTACAGTAATACTTCCAAAGGAACAAATTTTCACAGATTCCCTAAAGAAATCCCCAAAGTATAGCCAAAAAATAGTTGATGTTTTATTATTTCAAATTCTTCTCAACTAAATGCTTTAAAATTTCCAAGAATTTTTTAGCAGAAACTAAAGAGACCAAGTTATCATTTTACTGTTATTCTATACATGACAATCTGAATTTAATTTAAAATACTATGTTCCTTGCACAATGCCTGATCTACAGTGGATGCTTAACAGTTATCTGATAAATGAATGGATTTAATTATCAAGCTTTCTCCTTTTAACTCTGACCCATCTGCTCTGATATTTGTTACCTCAGAGATTAATAAAGTCACATTTTTCCTCTACAGGATTTTCACAGGAACTAGATTTGTTTCTTATAGTTTATAAAATCTTACAAAAGAAATCAAACTCAAGCTAGGTTCTAATGCTTAAACCTTGACCAGAAATATAGTCTCAACATCATTAAAAGCTGAATCTATTTTCAGGAGAACCCTTACTGCTACTAATACTAATCATTTTTATTTTTAATAGAACACTAGGCTTTCTTGACTATGCCAAAGCCTTTTGACTATGTGGATCACAATAAACTGTGGAAAATTCTGAAAGAGATGGGAATACCAGACCACCTGACCTGCCTCTTGAGAAACCAATATGCAGGTCAGGAAGCAACATTTAGAACTGGACATGGAACAACAGACTGGTTTCAAATAGGAAAAGGAGTACGTCAAGGCTGTATACTGTCACCCTGCTTATTTAGCTTATATGCAGAGTACATCATGAGAAACGCTGGATTGCAAGAAACACAAGCTGGAATCAAGATTGCCAGGAGAAATATCAATAACCTCAGATATGCAGATGATACCACCCTTATGGCAGAAAGTGAAGAGGAGCTAAAGAGCCTCTTAATGAAAGTGAAAGAAGAGAATGAAAAAGTTGGCTTAAAGCTCAACATTCAGAAAACGAAGATCATGGCATCTGGTCCTGTGACTTCATGGGAAACAGATGGGGAAACAGTGGAAATAGTGTCAGACTTTTTATTTTGGGGGGCTCCAAAATCACTGCAGATGGTGACCGCAGCCATGAAATTAAAAGACGTTTACTCCTTGGAAGGAAAGTTACGACCAACCTAGATAGCATATTGAAAAGCAGAGACATTACTTTGCCAACAAAGGTCCATCTAGTCAAGGCTATAGTTTTTCCTGTGGTCATGTATGGATGTGAGAGTTGGACTGTGAAGAAAGCTGAGCGCCGCAGAATTGATGCTTTTGAACTGTGGTGTTGGAGAAGACTCTTGAGAGTCCCTTGGACTGCAAGGAGATTCAACCAGTCCGCTCTAAAGGAGATCAGCCCTGGGTGTTCTTTGGAAGGAATGACGCTAAAGCTGAAACTCCAGTACTTTGGCCACCTCATGTGAAGACTTGACTCACTGGAAAAGACCCTGATGCCGGGAGGGATTGGGGACAGGAGGAGAACGGGAGGACCGAGGATGAGATGGCTGGATGGAATCACTGACTCAATGGACGTGAGTCTGAGTGAACTCCAGGAGTTGGCAATGGACAGGGAGGCCTGGCCTGCTGGAATTCATAGGGTCGCAAAGAGTCGGACACGACTGAGCGACTGAAATGAACTGAGGTATTCGGGAGGACCGAGGATGAGATGGCTGGATGGAATCACTGACTCAATGGACGTGAGTCTGAGTGAACTCCAGGAGTTGGCAATGGACAGGGAGGCCTGGCCTGCTGGAATTCATAGGGTCGCAAAGAGTCGGACACGACTGAGCGACTGAAATGAACTGAGGTATAATTAATTTGTCCATAAAAACAGTGTGTTTATCTCAACCAAACAAAACAGCCCAGGCCTGTACCTGCGTTATTTTAGCTGTTCTGTACTCAGTCACTTCTGACTCTGCGACCCCATGGACTGTAACCCTCCAGGCTCCTCTGTCCACGGGAATTCCCAGGCAGGAACACTGGAGTGGGTTGCTATTTCCTAATCCAGGTGATCTTCCCAACCCAGGGATAGAACGCGCGTCTCCAGGGTCTCCTGCATGAGCAGGTGGATTCTCCGCCACTTAGCTTTGTGGGAAGCCCATGTGTATTTTAGGATAGCCTCAATATACTATTTTTAAAGGAATAAAGAGAGAAGCTGCTCAAAGACAAATGGATAAATGTAGAGAAAGGAAACGAAATAGCCAGAAACTGGAGGGTGGGAAGGCAGGGAGGGAAAGAATGTGAGGACTATAAATGAAAGAAGTCACCAGCCAGTTATTCACAGGGAATTGTTAAAGGATTGGAAAGAAATGCAGTTCAAGAGTAAGGACAGTATTTATCTCCGCTACCTCATCAGCTCTCGGTAACTGGCTGGAACTTGAGAGCCGGCTGCCTCTGACTCGACCACCGGCCCCTGGAAAACAGCAAGGAGACCTGCAACCGCAGCTGCAAAGCCCTCAGGAAGGAACGGTGCGGACACCTAGGACTCGCTCTCCAACACCTCCCGCGAGGGAATCTCTCTCATCTCACCACCCTAGTAACCTTACGTACAGCCATTTCTTTCTTGTACTATCACAGGCATCTTTTTCTCTCATACAATGATGAAAGCAGCACACGTTTCTGTACCTTGTTTTTCATTAACTTAGATTTATAGCCCCAGGGTTCGCTTGAATTGGCTATTTAAGTAATGACTGTCAAAGTTTACAAAATTAGTTAAGTCACTGCTAATTATTTGCTAAGTAAATCTTAATTACTGACGAAGGTTGTGATCAGGGTTCCCCAACTGTAAGCAGTACCACCACAAACTCAGGGGGGCGCTGTTAGTCACTGAAACCTGAGAGAAACAAGAGCTGATGTCCCTCAAGTCAAAATGGTCAGAAATGGGTTATGAGCAAGGGTAGATGGGTAACTCAACAAATCAGGATTTACCCCTGATTGAGGGAGAGGGTTGTGTTCTAGAAGAAACTCAATAAATAAAGGGCTTCCCTGGTGGGGCAGAGGTTAAAGCGTCTGCCTGTAATGTGGGAGACCTGGGTTCGATTCCTGGGTCGGGAAGATCCCCTGGAGAAGGAAATGGCAACCCACCCCAGTATTCTTGCCTGGAGAATCCCATGGACAGAGGAGCTTGGTGGGCTACAGTCCACAGGCTGCAAAGAGTCGGACACGACTGAGCCACTTCACTTCACTTCACAGAAGAAACACACAGACTGTGTTTACAGCACAGACACTGGGTGGGAAATCAACATTACCCACTACAGGAAAAGAACCAAACTTGGGATCACTGTAGCAGTGTACTCACTAAATCCTTTAAGGGTCTTAAAGCAAATTACTAATTTACAATACTATCAGCAGCATAATGAAAGTAAGTGTCTTAGTACACCCTAATTAAAACAAGGTCTTTTTTTTTAAGATTTTAGCCAACAGAAAATGGATACCTTACTCATATTCATTTGCATTTCTCTGACTCCTCCTGACAAAGGTTAACAACTGTATTTATTCTTCAGCTAATCAATCGTACTGAGTTCTAGTACTCAATTATCTACAAGCCTCCTAACCTTTTCCCTCCTTTTATCTTACAAATACCATTTGGCTTTGGATATATATTCATTACCAATTTACACCTACTGAAGAAAGTTCTCTTTGTACAATATGAACACCTACATTCAAGAGGAAAGAAGAGGTAAGGGAACTCTGAAAGACTAAACAGAAAAAGTTGGAAGACTGAAGATTCTTAAGAGAATATGGCTCCACAGATGTCAAGCGAGAAGAAGCTTCAGGAAGCAAAGAGTGACTGGCAGGGTTAAATATACCACAGTCCAGTACAATGACCACCACAGTGTCCTTCAGATTTCACAAGTGGTCACTAGAGTTCTAAGCTGTAGAATGTATCATTGTTAAATTTCCACAGGCTTAACATAACTATGTATTCATTCAACAGTTACCTGGCCATAAATGTGTACCTGGCAGAGTACTAGACACAAAGAGATAGATACCGTAATTTAGAGAGTCCTAGATAGAAACGTGTACACATGTACAATTTGAGGGGGGTCCTGGAGCAGCAGGGGAAAATTTAACAAGTGGTCAGAAAGACTATGAAAAGCCAAAAAATACCCAAAGGAATGAGTTTCTACTAACGAGGAGGTTAACTCCCTTAAAATGTACAGCATTTATAACATATAAAAGATAAAGTAATTTATCATTCAAATTAATAATTTAGGACCTGAAAAGAAACATACAAGACTAAGTTCTCCACCTTAAGAAAAATAAACAATCTAAATGTCTGAAGAAGATTTTTCAAATAGTTATTTTTGATTTCTAGTCAAGTTCAGCAGATGCCACAGTTACACTTCAAAGACAAATTCATGCCACAAGGTATATATCACAGGTTTCATTTCAGAACAATAGATGCATGCAGATTTTGGACAGGAAAAATTCTTTAAAACATGAAAGTCTTATTCTATCACATAGCTGATACATGATCCAATTTCCTTTTGGTGAAGGGCAGTATACTGCAGATGTTTCTTTATACAAAATGGAATCCACTCTGGTTTTACTTATATTTCAAATGTAGACTGCTTTAAATTACTTATACATAAGCATCACCTTCAATCTAAGGACTTTGGGCCATAAATATGCTAATAATATGCAGAAGCAAGGAAAGTATCTGACATTATGGTATTAATTTATATATAAATGGTATGTACATTATTACTGTATATTTTTAAGTATATTCATGTGGACATGGAAGGCAAAATGAAAAATAGTTTATTGACCTAGAAAGGCACTGAAAACGTTTCCATTTTAAACATTCTTAAAATCAGAATTACTTCATTTTTTCTGCTAAAAGATATAATATGATTACTATACCAACCACTGGCTGACTTCCGTGTGCCAGACAGTATAACTAGGTATATCTAACAAGAGTCTCAATCCTCACAAAAAACAAAGGCAGGGATTATTATTACTGATATTTAATCCCATTATTAAAATGAGGAAACCAGGGCTTAAGAAGGAGAGTGACTTACTAGGGTCAGTCAGCAAACAGGCGTGCTTTTCTGTGCGCGCGCACACACACACACACGTACTCAATATCAAATACAGTATCAAGTGCCTGAAGTGTGGTAGGCGATCCCTAAGTTTCCTGAATAGATCCGAATGAATTAAGAATGGACACCCATAGTCTCACATGAGATCCCTATGCTGCATTGACTGCTATAACTGTTCAGTTAAGTTCAATTGCTCAGTCGTGTCCGACTCTTTGTGATCCCATGGACTGCAGCACGCCAGGCTTCCCTGTCCATCACCAACTCCTGGAGATTGCCCAAACTCATGTCCATTGAGTCGGTGATCCCATCCAGCCATCTCATCCTCTGTCGTCCCCTTCTCCCCCTGCCCTTAAACTTTCCCAGCATCAGGATCTTTTCCAATGAGTCAGCCTTTCGCATGAGGTGGCCAAAGTACTGGAGTTTCAGCTTGAGCATCAGTTCTTCCAATGAACACCCAGGACTGATCTCCTTTAGGATAGACTGGTTGGATCTCCTTGCAGTCCAAGGAACTCTCAAGAGTCTTCTCCAATGCCACAGTTCAAAAGCATCAATTCTTCGGCGCTCAGCTTTCTTCACAGTCCAACTCCCACATCCATACATGACCACTGGAAAAACCACTCTGTGAAAGAGAAACGGTGTCTAGAGAAAACCAAGTATATACACAGTACCACCAAGTTCAAGCAGGAACAAGCCACATAGCATACAGCATCAGCAGCACATCCTCTGCAATGTGAACCCAGAAGAGCTGAGCCTCAGTCTGTGCTGTATTTCCAGGGCTTAGAACAGTATGATACAGCAAGTGCTAAATAAACATGCTGAATGAATATGTGAGTAAAACGCCATTTCCTCTTTCTTGTCCACACCTCCTCCGGCTTATCACACTGCGACCTTTACATTTTCTCCTTGTTTTCTTCTCTCTGCTCCTCTCGCCACTCTTTGCATATACGTAAAAAGTATTATTATTCTGTATTTACATTTTTAAATACTTATTCACCTATAATGAAAAATAAAAGCACAAGGGAACATTTCCTCTTTAAATATCCACCAAATGATTCTGCTTTCTCCAACAAAACATAAAGGCCATCACTAAATTTGTTATGTGAAGTGATACCTTTGCTTTAAATATACGTTTAGATCTCAAACTGCTTTCTATCATAAGAATGTAACATAAATGCTTATAAAGCTATTAAATTTCTATTTATAATGGCGAGTTCCAACACAGAGTTAACNGCTTGGGGCTGGTGTATGGGGATGATCCAGAGGGATGATGTGGGGTGGGAGGAGGGAGGGGGGTTCATGTTTAGGAGTTCGTGTACACCTGTGGCGGGTTCATGTCAATGTATGCCAAAACCAGTAGAGTACTGTAAAGTAAAATAAAATAAAATAAAATAAAAAAAAATCAAACTCATAGGAATAGAAAGCAAATTGGTGACTGCCAGGGACTAGGGGAGTAGGAGAAATATGGAGAGGCTGGTGAAAGGATACAAACTTTAAGTTATAAGATGAATCAAGTATGAGAATATAACATAAAACATAGTTGGTAACACTACTGGACAACTGAAATTTGCTAAAAGAGCTGAACTTAAATGGTCTCACAAAAAATGAAAAATAAACAAGTATGTAAGATGATGGACAAGTTAACTAGCAAGGAGAGATCTATTGGAATTTTTTACAGTGCATACACATATTAAATCAGAAGTATATATACCTTGTCAACTGTACTTCAATAAAGATGAAAAATGTAATAAAATTAGACAGTGGTGATAGTTGCACATTTCTGTAAACATAAGAAAAACCACCAGATTGTATTCTTTTAAAAAGGATGGATTTTACGCCAGTGAACTATATTTCAATAATACTATTTAAAAAGCAAATGCCATTTTTTTAATATAATTTTTTTTTATTTTACTTTACAGTACTCTATTGGTTTTGGCATACATTGACATGAATCTGCAAATGCCATTTTTAAAAGAAAGCATTTCCACACAATTAGAATCAACACTTTGAAATGGCATCTTGAAAATAACATATGCAATACTCTGTTACAAATAGGAGACAACACAAATCATTTGTGCAATTACACTTTCTTACCAACATCTTCTGTATTAGAGCCACTAACATATTAATCTCACTGCTGAAGAGAAAATTTATTCTTTAATACAAGTATCAATTCCTTGAACATGCCTGTTCAAATCACTCTCATTCTGATAAATCTATATCCTATGCAACTGGCTTTTTCACTAAGATATGTATTTTCATATAGAAAGTTTTGGAATTGATTTCAATATTAAATGGAGTGACAACCTGTGGAATTCTCTATCTCCAAACATTAGTTTGATACCGCTTGCTATAAGTTCAGTCATATAACAGGCATTGACAAAAAATGGATCATGTGTCCAGCTCCAGAATCCCAAAGACTTGCTACCAGTTCTTACACAGCTGACTTCCTAGAGAGAAAAGTAATCAAATGAGCAAACTAAAGCATGATGGATACCATGTTTTCTACAAAAGCACATCTCTGACACAAAAAAGATATCTTAAAAAGATAACTACACCATTCCCTGGAAGCAATGACCTACTCCTCACTGCAAGCCCCATGAATGAATACCAAGTCAGGAAACATGATATCCTTCCATGTCCACAGCTCTCCCATCAATATTAAACACAGTGCTCTCTCAACATATCTTGTACATATCCCCAGTACGGTAGAGATTTTGCTTAGAAAAGCCACCTCACTTTCTGTTTTGAATAAAATATAATGGCAGTTGTTATTCATAACTTGGTCTCAACATGAGCTAGAAATGAGACAGATAAGANGATATCCTTCCATGTCCACAGCTCTCCCATCAATATTAAACACAGTGCTCTCTCAACATATCTTGTACATATCCCCAGTACGGTAGAGATTTTGCTTAGAAAAGCCACCTCACTTTCTGTTTTGAATAAAATATAATGGCAGTTGTTATTCATAACTTGGTCTCAACATGAGCTAGAAATGAGACAGATAAGAAGATTAATTTTAATATCAAGTATCATACACGATTCTAGACACTTTACATGTGTTATCTTACTTAATCCTGCAAATATGCATACGAATCAAACATTTGCTCCATATTATAGACAAGGAAAACTACAAAAGAAGCCAAATAACTCGCTCACAGCCATATAGCTAATAAGTGTCGGCACTGGGACTGAAAAGCATTGCTCTGATTCTAAAGTCAAGGCTCCTTCTATTAAAACTACTCCAGGCTGACTGCTATTAATGTTAAATCTGCAATGAACCTACTTAACATTAAATTGTTCTAATAATTAAAGATTAAACATGTTTAGCACTGCACATGTGTCAATGATAATGCTAAACTTAGCTGAAGAGTAGGCCCTCTGTTTCTTTCAGTTCAGTTCAGTCACTCAGTCGTGTCCGACTCTGCAATCTCATAAACTGCAGCACAGCAGGCCTCCCTGTCCATCACCAATTCCCGGAGTACACCCAAACTCATGTCCATCGAGTTGGTGATGGCATCCAGCCATCCTCTGTCGTCCCTTTTTCCTCCTGCCCTCAATCCCTCCCAGCATCAGAGTCTTTTCCAATGAGTCAACTCTTCGCATGAGGTGGCCAAAGTACTGGAGTTTCAGCTTTAGCATCAGTCCTTCCAATGAACATGCAGGACTGATTTCCTTTAGGATGGACTGGTTGGATCTCCTTGCAGTCCAAGGGACTCTTAAGAGTCTTCACCAACACCACAGTTCAAAAGCATCAATTATTAAGCACTCAGCTTTCTTCACAGTCCAACTCTCACATCCATACATGACCACTGGAAAAACCATAGCCTTGACTAGACAGACCTTTGTTGGGAAAGTAATGTCTCTGCTTTTGAATATGCTATCTAGGTAGGTCATAAC